>VYZU01001995.1:14790-35233 GCA_013401355.1 Ceyx cyanopectus | reverse complement strand
CTGAGCATGGAGAAAAGGGCAAGTTTATCTACTGTTATGAGATAAACATGTTCTGGTTCTGACCTGTAACTGGGGAAGTCAAATGGAGCTATCTTCCTGTCCTCTTCCTGCTGTCACCTTTTTAATACAACTATATGCGCTCACACCACCCCACCAACAAAATATAGCAAAGGAAAATCAAATCACAAATCAAAAACACACTATTATAATTAAACCAGCTATTGTCTGTTTGTAAATATGCCATTATGTCCTTGCTTAGAGTACGTTTTGTTTGGAATATCAGAAAATATAAAATAACTGAGATCTGATTTATGCAGGAAGCCAGTGATTCTTTCATAAAAGTCTGAAATATTTTAAGTTGGCTCAAGACAACCCAATGTACAATCTTCCTGGTGTTTTAACTTTGAGTTGAAAATGGACATTATTATGAATGACAGACTTAACAAGAGTTTACAAAGATATTATTATAGCTATTATTAATGTATATTGTCAGCCAGACATGTTTAGATAGAGGAGACCTGGTTTTTCTTCTTTGTCCTCTAACACCCCATGAACAACTCACATATGTTGGCTGATCACTGTGCTTATTCACAAAAATCCATAGTTCATATTGAAAAACAAACTCTTGTGTTTTGCCAGAAATGAAAGAAAATGCAAACAAAACAAACAAACCAAAAAACAAGAGGGGAAAAAAATATAAAAAAAAGAAAAAAAAGAAAAAAAGGAAATTAATAGACTNGCTTAATGTCCATGTTCTGAAAATGGTTAACCTAGATTTCTCTTTACATTGGCTATTTAACAAAGGGGGTTACCCTGCAAAAAGCCAGCTCTTTTCAAGTCCCTTTTTGTTTCAGCAGGAATGCAAGTACTTGATACCTTGCAGATTTAACACGATTTACAAGAACATTGTAATTTTTGCTTCACATGACATTTATTCTTTTTAAATGTGTAGAAAACTTAATTTTGTATGTCTGAGTAGAGCAAGTGTTTGGCTGCTGTGTTTTATTTCTCTTGTCATTTCTCCACTTAATGGTTCTCCTCCATCTCTTACTAGGTGCTTTTTGTTACCATTTAAAGTGGAAAATTTCAACCAGCTCTATCTAAACTATGGAGGGATTACTTTACCCACTAGCAGCTGATTTTTAATCAACCAGGACTTGAGTCAAGATGGCAGGATCAGCATGCAGTTTACCTTGCTGGTTATTAAAACTCATTTGGTTCTGAACGAGGCTTTTATTTTCCTCATTGTTTTGAAAGAAACAATAAATTTTCCTAGACAATTACGAAAAGACAATTCTAAAGGACTGGAAGAACGGGTCTGTTGAATGAATCCAGGCATACCTGTGACTGCTTTGAATCGCCCCTGCTTCGGTTGAAAGGAACAATTTAAAAGATCAACATGCTTGTAGGGCTACATCCTCTGAATCATTGGCTGCTTTTAACGGCAACTAGCAGCTAAATTGGGCTGGATTGTGTTTATTAAGAGTGAGGAAGCCCTGAGCCTCTGCCAGGGCTGGATCCTTTGCCTTGTGTTGCTGCAAAATAGAGCATAGATGATCAGGAATGGCATAACACGAAGCAGCATGATAGTGGGGTTACAAAAATAAAGCTAACAGGCATGCAAAAGGAAAACTGGGAACACTGCTGACTTCTTTTAAAAATTAAGGCAGAATGAAGGGCTTTCCTGATTAAGTTTCTTTGGAAGTTAATTTATCAAAACATTCAGTTAAGAAAAGAAATGTGAAAAAACATGATCATCCCCCATCATTGTGACAAGTTTTTTTACCAAAGCTGTAAGTTAAAATCTTCAAAACAAAATTCCCCAAGAAAGCATCACACTGAGTCACTTCAAAACACACAGACACCAGTGAACAGTACTATTCATCTACACTATGTACTCTATGTACTTCAGACCAAGTTCTCCAATTTAAAGTAGTGATTTTCAGGAGGTAAGAAAATATGTGCTTTGAACTTCTCAAACACCCAAGCGTGTTTGCCAGCTGTTTGGGTCTGTGCTGCTCTGTCTTGCTGCTGTAATCATGCAAGTGCTCCTTTTCAGAGCTAAGGCTGAGCCTGCTAGATACAGAGCAGTCAGAACTCAACACAGCTGTCGGTGTTTGGAAATAAAGCCTGCTGAAAAGCTTCAAAATCAAACCAGCACCTATCCTGAGCATGGAGAAAAGGGCAAGTTTATCTACTGTTATGAGATAAACATGTTCTGGTTCTGACCTGTAACTGGGGAAGTCAAATGGAGCTATCTTCCTGTCCTCTTCCTGCTGTCACCTTTTTAATACAACTATATGCGCTCACACCACCCCACCAACAAAATATAGCAAAGGAAAATCAAATCACAAATCAAAAACACACTATTATAATTAAACCAGCTATTGTCTGTTTGTAAATATGCCATTATGTCCTTGCTTAGAGTACATTTTGTTTGGAATATCAGAAAATATAAAATAACTGAGATCTGATTTATGCAGGAAGCCAGTGATTCTTTCATAAAAGTCTGAAATATTTTAAGTTGGCTCAAGACAACCCAATGTACAATCTTCCTGGTGTTTTAACTTTGAGTTGAAAATGGACATTATTATGAATGACAGACTTAACAAGAGTTTACAAAGATATTATTATAGCTATTATTAATGTATATTGTCAGCCAGACATGTTTAGATAGAGGAGACCTGGTTTTTCTTCTTTGTCCTCTAACACCCCATGAACAACTCACATATGTTGGCTGATCACTGTGCTTATTCACAAAAATCCATAGTTCATATTGAAAAACAAACTCTTGTGTTTTGCCAGAAATGAAAGAAAATGCAAACAAACATCTCTAAAGGTAAGGAAAGGTGATTTAAATTTGCTGGCAATGCTGTATTCACAGCTGTTGACTTCTGAAAGTATGAGAGGAATGAAAGGGACTATTGCCTTGGTTTCATTCACTGCTGTCATTCCTCATCATAATGTAAGTGCTGTATTTTATATTGTTGCTTTGCAGGTTGCCTGTTTTTAAAGGTGCACTGTCACATAAAATACTTTACCTCTGCAATGAACAACACTTCCCACTACTAAAACTGATTGTTAAAATGTCATGTTACTTCATTCCATAAATCACTAGTGAAATCCTGACCTTACTGAAATCAATGGAGGTTTGCCACCAGCTCCCATGGGGCCAGAATTTAGCCTCCAGGCTTGATGAATATCCAGAGTGAACAATATCTCCAATTACTTTCTTAGGTTGGGCAAGTGCATTCCTTGTACCCATTCCTTTTCTGCTTTCATAGTCCCTCACATCTTCAATAGGGCACTTGGGCTGCTAGGCCGTCAGCCTGATGAACTGCCAAGAGGCAGTCTGATATATAGGTGGTGAGGAGCTTCATCCTGCAAACACTTCAACACATACAAAGCTTTATCATATAGGTGATTCCACCGGAGCCATAGGCCAGCTTTGTCATAAGTGACATAGCTGTGGCTGAAGTAATTATCCATTTTACAGCCATGTGTCAGATGCTGAAACAAAGCATTAAAATATTTTCTCTTTTCATTTACTAAGGGAGTGAGTAATAAGCTTGGTACTTATTTATGTTGCCTTAGACAATGAAGGGAAAATATTTTGCTCTTTGTTTTTGCCCATATCATTCTAATTGCCTCCAGGAAAGTTCACTTCATAAAAGGAAACACATTTAAAAATATAGCTGGGAAGTTCATCACTTATAGAATGAAAAATTAGTGTTTGTTCCTCTAATCAAAGTTTCCAGAGTTGATGTGCTCACTACAAGTATATATTTACTCATGCTTCATCTAATTTAGATTTAAATAGCAATCATATGTCTATTTAAGGCCATTATTTAAAAGTTAGAAATAAGACTCAGAAAAAATCCTCAGATCTTACCTGTCATAGGTCTTGCAAGTTTTGGCCCAAACTGAATGGTTTATACTCTATTGCACACAGGCTTAAGTGTGGGATAAGAAGAAAGCTGCATGTCACATCAAGGCATTAACCCTGAGTCTTCCCTTAGAACTATCATCCCAGGAGCAAGAGAGCCAGGCAGTTTCCCTCTCTGTCTACCTCTGCTGCAGTTTAGAAAACAAGATGTGAGCAGCCCCTGCCCCAGCGTCATCTGGCAAGCAAGGCGCAGAGCTATAGCATTGCCGGGACTCCTGCAGGTACACGGGAGAGAAGTGATCACTTTAAAATGCTTTTTGACACAAGTCTGCAGGCTTATTTCATTGCTGTCTCAAAGCCTGGAATCAAACACAGAGTGTATCGGATGTCTCCAGCAGCAACTAAACTCATGCACTCTTGTAAATCTCCCTCATAATCCCCCTGCTGCTGACACTTTATTAGCCAGGCATTCCGGGCTGCACTTTACTGGGGCACCTCTAAGTGATTGCAGATGGTATTGCTGTGTTAGGGTTCAGATGTGCTACCAAATAGCTGTCTTCATTTTTTTTCCATGCTTTGCTGCATTTGTCAGATTGGTTTTAACCCTGTTGTGTTCAGGATGTTTCTTACCTCAACAAAGGAGCCAGAAGTGGACCGGATACCTAAGCAAAGGCTGGGTATTTTCATGACTGTAAGGCTACTCCACTCCGTTGTATCAGGGAAAATTCTTAAGCTTACAAGCTCACTGCATTGAATTTCCAAAAAGAAACGCTGAGCAAGGTGAGGGGATGCGTCAGTTTTCAAGGGCACATGAATGCTGGGAAGCTGGGAATTGCACAGAGCTGCCCAAAGCAGCAAAGAGGTGATGAACCTGCACCATGTAGATTCACTGGATCAACCGTAGCAAAGGTACAGCTCTCATTGCACAGGGAAAGCCATTGGCTGAGCTAAAGGAAGCTTCTGGTTTTATAGTTCCTATTTATGCCATGTTAACAGAAATACATTGCATCCAGACCTAAATCTGGTTTGTAGCACCCATTGTGCCTGGGTCTCTGTTCATTTTCAGCTGTGGTTTGGTGCCGGAGGATGAATTGTGGTTTGCCTGTAATCCCTCCTACCAAGATATCTGCAGTGATGAGAGCATGTCTTGTTTCCCATCCAGTTTTAACCCAAGCATCTGCTGAGCATCTACAGTGAAGGACACTGAAATCCCAATATTTTTACCTCTCAGTGACTTTTAACAAGAAGGACCTTTGATAGATACATTCTTGTTGAATACAGACTTGAGTTCTGGACTGCATATTATGCTGCAGATCCTGCATGAATTGCATAAGATCCACAGTGCTGGGCTGGATAAACTGTAATCTCCTACATTTCTTACCAAAGCAGAGTCGACAGTACCCACAGTGTTAATTTCATTTTTCTGTTCAAGTTAATGCCAAATTAAAGGTCTGTACTGCTTGTTTTTCTTAAATCATAAATGTGACATGGAATATATTTTATCCATATGTGATGGCCTTACTCAGCTAATATGAATTGCATCTGTAAGTACTTCAGAATTAACAGCTCTTTGTGACAAATGATCTTTTGGATTTCAGGTTGGAGAAGCAACAATAGTTAAAATAATCTGTGTTAGAGATTTCCTGGAAATAAGCATTCATTCCTGGTGGTATCCAGGGAATCAGTTGTCCTAGCACTATAATAATCAGCATATAAGTAGNTACCCATTCCTTTTCTGCTTTCATAGTCCCTCACATCTTCAATAGGGCACTTGGGCTGCTAGGCCGTCAGCCTGATGAACTGCCAAGAGGCAGTCTGATATATAGGTGGTGAGGAGCTTCATCCTGCAAACACTTCAACACATACAAAGCTTTATCATATAGGTGATTCCACCGGAGCCATAGGCCAGCTTTGTCATAAGTGACATAGCTGTGGCTGAAGTAATTATCCATTTTACAGCCATGTGTCAGATGCTGAAACAAAGCATTAAAATATTTTCTCTTTTCATTTACTAAGGGAGTGAGTAATAAGCTTGGTACTTATTTATGTTGCCTTAGACAATGAAGGGAAAATATTTTGCTCTTTGTTTTTGCCCATATCATTCTAATTGCCTCCAGGAAAGTTCACTTCATAAAAGGAAACACATTTAAAAATATAGCTGGGAAGTTCATCACTTATAGAATGAAAAATTAGTGTTTGTTCCTCTAATCAAAGTTTCCAGAGTTGATGTGCTCACTACAAGTATATATTTACTCATGCTTCATCTAATTTAGATTTAAATAGCAATCATATGTCTATTTAAGGCCATTATTTAAAAGTTAGAAATAAGACTCAGAAAAAATCCTCAGATCTTACCTGTCATAGGTCTTGCAAGTTTTGGCCCAAACTGAATGGTTTATACTCTATTGCACACAGGCTTAAGTGTGGGATAAGAAGAAAGCTGCATGTCACATCAAGGCATTAACCCTGAGTCTTCCCTTAGAACTATCATCCCAGGAGCAAGAGAGCCAGGCAGTTTCCCTCTCTGTCTACCTCTGCTGCAGTTTAGAAAACAAGATGTGAGCAGCCCCTGCCCCAGCGTCATCTGGCAAGCAAGGCGCAGAGCTATAGCATTGCCGGGACTCCTGCAGGTACACGGGAGAGAAGTGATCACTTTAAAATGCTTTTTGACACAAGTCTGCAGGCTTATTTCATTGCTGTCTCAAAGCCTGGAATCAAACACAGAGTGTATCGGATGTCTCCAGCAGCAACTAAACTCATGCACTCTTGTAAATCTCCCTCATAATCCCCCTGCTGCTGACACTTTATTAGCCAGGCATTCCGGGCTGCACTTTACTGGGGCACCTCTAAGTGATTGCAGATGGTATTGCTGTGTTAGGGTTCAGATGTGCTACCAAATAGCTGTCTTCATTTTTTTTCCATGCTTTGCTGCATTTGTCAGATTGGTTTTAACCCTGTTGTGTTCAGGATGTTTCTTACCTCAACAAAGGAGCCAGAAGTGGACCGGATACCTAAGCAAAGGCTGGGTATTTTCATGACTGTAAGGCTACTCCACTCCGTTGTATCAGGGAAAATTCTTAAGCTTACAAGCTCACTGCATTGAATTTCCAAAAAGAAACGCTGAGCAAGGTGAGGGGATGCGTCAGTTTTCAAGGGCACATGAATGCTGGGAAGCTGGGAATTGCACAGAGCTGCCCAAAGCAGCAAAGAGGTGATGAACCTGCACCATGTAGATTCACTGGATCAACCGTAGCAAAGGTACAGCTCTCATTGCACAGGGAAAGCCATTGGCTGAGCTAAAGGAAGCTTCTGGTTTTATAGTTCCTATTTATGCCATGTTAACAGAAATACATTGCATCCAGACCTAAATCTGGTTTGTAGCACCCATTGTGCCTGGGTCTCTGTTCATTTTCAGCTGTGGTTTGGTGCCGGAGGATGAATTGTGGTTTGCCTGTAATCCCTCCTACCAAGATATCTGCAGTGATGAGAGCATGTCTTGTTTCCCATCCAGTTTTAACCCAAGCATCTGCTGAGCATCTACAGTGAAGGACACTGAAATCCCAATATTTTTACCTCTCAGTGACTTTTAACAAGAAGGACCTTTGATAGATACATTCTTGTTGAATACAGACTTGAGTTCTGGACTGCATATTATGCTGCAGATCCTGCATGAATTGCATAAGATCCACAGTGCTGGGCTGGATAAACTGTAATCTCCTACATTTCTTACCAAAGCAGAGTCGACAGTACCCACAGTGTTAATTTCATTTTTCTGTTCAAGTTAATGCCAAATTAAAGGTCTGTACTGCTTGTTTTTCTTAAATCATAAATGTGACATGGAATATATTTTATCCATATGTGATGGCCTTACTCAGCTAATATGAATTGCATCTGTAAGTACTTCAGAATTAACAGCTCTTTGTGACAAATGATCTTTTGGATTTCAGGTTGGAGAAGCAACAATAGTTAAAATAATCTGTGTTAGAGATTTCCTGGAAATAAGCATTCATTCCTGGTGGTATCCAGGGAATCAGTTGTCCTAGCACTATAATAATCAGCATATAAGTAGCTTAAAGAAGGAACTTTTAAAATCAAAGCACAGCAGCTGTGTATTTTAAACCATTAATTGAATTAATTGCTTTGCCTGAGAAATGATTGCCACAACCATTGAAATAACATAAGGAAGGATCATAATTGTCTAGTGAAATGTATATGAGTGATCTTATAACAGCTACTTCATAGAAGCTCTGATTTATCTAGTTAAATTGAGTGTAATAAAGACAGCAAGCCTGTGACAGACAAGTTATGTCACCTTTGTTTCCAGATGGGACACAATATGGAAACGCTAGATTATCTTGACTATTAGCTTGGCTTTATTACCCCACATTGCCCAAAGTAACTAGGTGTCTATCAAACAAGAGCTATGGGAATTGCACTTATGATTCATGCTTTTTCCAGCCATCCAATCAAGTCCTGTTAAGCTGCTTTACTCCATAAACTGGACTGCACAAGTAATATGATGAAAAGCATCATAATTTACATCCTGAAGAACATATGTCTTCCATATTGATATGTTAGCAAGTCCCAGATTTTGGCTACAAGGTTTGGCCAACTTAGGCATATGTGTTGCTGTGGTTAATATGAATTTTTTCTCTACATATGGGCAGCAATCTGACCTCACATCTTGTACTCAACAAGACTTACTGTATTATCATGGATGATTAAATACATGTAAATTAAACATGAAGCCAGCAGTGGCTCTTTTACTAGAAGAACATTGTTTGTGCATTATTACAGCCAGATTTTCAAAAAGAAGTCAGCTCCCAGCTAGACTCCATAAGAAGCAGTCTGATTTTTAATGCAACTCAGCATTTTGCTTGCTGAGCTCCTGAAAATTTGCCCATGAGTACCACCCTACCTCACCACTTCCCTCACCATAGCTTAATGTAATGTACTGACTATAAGATCTGACATTTCTTATGATTCTATGTTTTGCTTTCCATGAAGACATATTTCTTCAGGTTGAAAGGGGAAAAACATTCTCCATATTGAAGAAAATTTATTATGAAGCTGATGGTATCTTCTGCTCTGTTCTTATGAGCTAAGTAGTTCTGATCTCTGTTACCAAAGGTTTTATGTACATATTTTCCAGGTGTTGTGAGCTGTGTATTCATAGCTTCCAGTATATAGGTTGCTCTACCAACTTTCTAGACCAAATAGCTATTTAAAATTGTGAGACTGAAGAGAACTGAATTTGTGCAATAGATTGTTTTATACTGTATTGGTACCATTACCTTATGCTGCTGGTTAGCAGAATTTACCATCTGTGTGTTAATGGTCCTTAATGACTATTAGTCACCGGTGATTTTCCTTTAGCTGAAAAGATACAGACTTTGTGTATTTGGTTTAGAATAATCACCTGTATTTTTTGTATTACGAAGTTGTAGGTTGTAGTGTCTTTGATACTCCTTTTTGGAAATAGATCATTCTGATAGATGGAAATTTGCCCATCTAAGGAACATCTCTTGGGAATTTGTTTCTGCAAAATGAGTTGGGTTTGTTGTGTTGTTTTTATTTTTCTATATGATTTCTATACCATTAGGTTATTCCAGAAAAAACAAACAAACAAAAAACCAACCAAAAAAAACCCAAACAAAAAAAAACCCAAACCCACAGATAGCTTATTTAGTGTGATAAATTATGTACTAGGTAAACAGTTCAGTAGGCCAGTGTGAATATCATTTATTCTATGTACCCTACAGCTTCAGCTAGAGTGAAAAAACTTTTATAGTAGCAACCTGGCCTGACTTTCTCACTATGCTGCTGAAAGTTAGCAATACAAAGTTAGTAGAATTAGCAGGCTAAAGGAAGACTATAGAGGTCACTAAGAATTGATTAGGTCTGTGTGATTTGAGTGAAATGTGTGCTCATGCATAATGTTGTACTTATGTCTACATATGGAAGTGTCCTGGTTTGGCCAGATATTGAGAAAATTGCTGCAACTCCCCCCTCCCTTTTTTTGCCATGGGCAGAGAAAAGAAAGGAAAGGTTTTAAAGAAAACTTGCTACTCCCTGACATGAAGATATTAATAATGTCAGTGCAAAGTTAAAAAGTACTATAATAAATTTTGTTTAGGTATATTCGAGGATTTGAGGGTATGTGGGTGGGTATTTCACATGACTGAGTTCTTGTCCTGTAAGATTTTGCAAAGAGGTCATGAGAATAATGGATCTTAATAAATTTGTTTCCTTAAGATTTTCCATAATTATTGTTGGATCTACTTTTGCTCTTATGTCAGCAGAAAATGAGACAAGAAGATTTAAGTCCTGCTATACCCAGGAAACAGATGTAAAATTGCTTTGCTTATTTATGCAAGCTTTGATCAGTGATTTCATACCTGAGTATCACTCTGCAAAGCGCATTATCTGCCACATCAGTAGATCAGAAAATGCTATATTTGTAAGGTAGAAACTCAGAACAAGACTATGGAGAAATTATTTTCTTTTTTTTTTTTGAGACCTTCTTCCTCCACATTTCCTGCTTTCCTTTACCCTTGTGGCCTCCATTGAAAAGCATTGGGTAATGCCTAACCTAAATGTTACTTTAGTCACACACCACTAGTCACCCAGAAACCATCGAATGTTATTAAACTGCAGTCATTTCTCCTTGGGTTCCATCAATTATTGAGACTAATGGTATCAGGGTTCAGCCAAGGTTAGAGCATGTGTATATCTCTGGGCCATGGGGAGCTCTGTATCATTGCTCTGAGCCAACATAGAAGGCACTGTGGATTTGATTGCTTCTGGGGCCATAAATCGAGGAAACATGCAAGTTCCAGTGATTCCCAACTCTCCCTGTAGAAACAGAGAGGAAAGGAACAGAATCACCAACTAATGTCAGCAAAATGCTCTCAGTACAGTTCACATAAACTTCTCTAATATGCAGTGCATCAGCAAGTTTGTTGCTAAGACAGTCCATTTCATCCTTATTTGCTCATCATGTGTATTTCCCTTTTGAAGCATGAAGGGTGTTGTTCTCTTGTTTGTTTGGTGTTTCTGTTGTTGTTTTGTTTATTTTTCTGTGCATTTCTCTTGCCATCACTTTCACAGTTCTTCAATTTGTCACTGTTGTGGCTCCACCACACAATCCTTGAGCCCCAAGTCTGTGAGAATGGAGAGTAAAAATTAGGCTATATATGGAAAAGAGATGAAGGTGAACAAACTGAGAGTAATATGTCAGTTCTTGTGTCAGTGCATGTTTCAGCTTTGCAGTTCTACCACCTCCAAATCCATTGCTCTTCTGAAGTTATAGCTTGGGTTGCATATCAAACCCATTTCTGTTTAACTTTGAAAAAGGAAAGGACTTCTTTGATGACCTCGAGTATGCACCCTGAAGGTATTCTTTCTGCAAGTAGTGTGGATTTTGCAATTAGAGCAGAATTTGGCAGTAAATTGAGCACTTTGAGATTTGCACAAAGGGAATATAGCTTCAACCAGGTATATGCTTACCTGTAAATGCAGCTGATCCTGTCAGCCTGTATTTGGATGTACTTGCCTCTAACAGATTACTTGAAGTAACATGCATGATGGAATTGCATAGATTCAGAGGGTGAAGAAAATAAATACCAATTTTAAAGTCTTCAGGGACTGTCTATTATAATAATGAGAAAGCAGAAACCTAATTAAAACAAGGGTTATGAAAAATAATTTCACTATTTCCTTTCATTTGCAATAAAAGCATTTAGATTATATATGACAGTCTAACATTTGTTCAAAAGCCAGAAACCAAAATATCTCAATATGAAGATCTATTTGTAGAAAATGTTTAATCTCATCCAGTTTCGAAATTCAAATATGAATTATGAATCCCAGCAAATTTCCCATAACAGCTGTATGTTAAAGCCTTTCCCAGCTGTTATAAGTTTGTTCATTTTTTCTAAGTTATTAAAGGATACGCCCCTGCTAATAATTCTCAGTTCATGGTGAGACACAAAAGGCTTATGTATTTCAACAGAATACTATTTTGCATTTACAGTTCTGCACAAGAGAAAGGCTTGTTATTTCCCTTGAGGCTGATCAATACTAGCAGGAATAGAAATGTTGAGAACTTAGATGTGTTCTTTGAAAAATTGTCCAGGACTTCAAACCATGAACAAAACATAAATACAAACTTAAAATAAGTTAAACTAAGGAAAAAGATATTTTAAGATCTCAATCACCCTTGCCAAACCCAATAAACCAGTAATGCCTTTTTAATTTGGCTGTAGAGACTTTAACTGGATCAAAACAACAAGGAAAGTAAAGGATCCACAAAAATGAATTCACTTAGTGCAGAGGGAAGGTCCTTTTGTGACCTATTTCCAAGCATAATAAGCTCCCAATTCCTCAACCAGCTCAGGCTGTTCCAGACACAATAAATGCAAAAAAATGAAATAACTGTTTTGGGACATAGCAGCTACAACTCAAGTCCTGGTTTTCTGGTAGGAAGGATACTTGTTCTAAGGATAGATAGATAGATAGATAGATAGATAGATAGATAGATAGATAGATAGATAGATAGATAGACAGACAGATAGATCCACCCAACCAGGAACACAAACTTTTTTTCATAGTTTGGTAAACAAAACCAAATGTTTCTCAGTTTGCAAAAAAAATCATAGATGTGCTGATTTATTTTTTTTTCTTGCCTTTGAACTTCTTAAACAATTCCATCTAACTTTTTCAGAGTAATTTGCAAGACATATTTGTCCAACTTAGCAGAAATTGGTGCACTGTGTCCCCAAGTTTGAAGTTTATATGCTTGTTTCCTCCTGTGGAGTCAAATGTAGCAATCATAGTAAGTAACATCATTTTTCTTCACTGAAGAAGGAAAACATAAGTACTAAAATGCTGGTCTTGTGATTCAGATATCATACATGTGATTCTACGATCCTACTTTCTCTTATCCAGAGCTTTAAGGACATATGAAACTGTCTCCTGAAAATAACAGCTCCTCCATATCTCTGGTTTACAATTAACCATTTCATTTATGCAATTGCTGCTGATTTTATCTGTATTAGTGCCTGGAAATTCTGCAAATTAGCATGCAGATTGTGTGTTTTGTCCCTGAAAAGGAGTGACATAGTGGATGATTGCTTTAAAAATGTCTGGTTTAGGAAAATTGCTTTGCTCAAAGGGAATCACTGGCAATGACAGAGGAAGAATCAGTTTTCCAAAGCAATATCCAAATGCTTTTATCCACCATACTGTCCTTTCTATAACATTTTGCTTCACTCACTAGAGAGCTTTCCCAATTGCAGAAAATGAAGCAGAGATCTTACAGACAACTTCTTGCTTTGATGTTCAGCCCTGATGACACCCCAGATCAATTCTACCTTAGGCACCAATAGGGCAGGTGTCCTGTGATCATGTACATACAGTACATGTGCACAGAGAGCAGACAAAAATGTTCCTACAAACTGTAATATTGGGGGTTTTTTTTGAGTGTTTGACTTTGCAGTCACAATAACTTTTGAATGTGGGGAGCAGAGAGTTGATTTTGTTTTGGCTAATTTCCTAGGTAAACTGGGAACACATGAAAAAGAGAGTCCTCTTCATCTGAGTGGGAGGAGTACCCATTGGGCTCTGCTGCCTAAGTCTGCAGCATCACTGACAGATGTAGGATTCAANGGTTATGAAAAATAATTTCACTATTTCCTTTCATTTGCAATAAAAGCATTTAGATTATATATGACAGTCTAACATTTGTTCAAAAGCCAGAAACCAAAATATCTCAATATGAAGATCTATTTGTAGAAAATGTTTAATCTCATCCAGTTTCGAAATTCAAATATGAATTATGAATCCCAGCAAATGAAAGGAAATAGTGAAATTATTTTTCATAACCCTTGTTTTAATTAGGTTTCTGCTTTCTCATTATTATAATAGACAGTCCCTGAAGACTTTAAAATTGGTATTTATTTTCTTCACCCTCTGAATCTATGCAATTCCATCATGCATGTTACTTCAAGTAATCTGTTAGAGGCAAGTACATCCAAATACAGGCTGACAGGATCAGCTGCATTTACAGGTAAGCATATACCTGGTTGAAGCTATATTCCCTTTGTGCAAATCTCAAAGTGCTCAATTTACTGCCAAATTCTGCTCTAATTGCAAAATCCACACTACTTGCAGAAAGAATACCTTCAGGGTGCATACTCGAGGTCATCAAAGAAGTCCTTTCCTTTTTCAAAGTTAAACAGAAATGGGTTTGATATGCAACCCAAGCTATAACTTCAGAAGAGCAATGGATTTGGAGGTGGTAGAACTGCAAAGCTGAAACATGCACTGACACAAGAACTGACATATTACTCTCAGTTTGTTCACCTTCATCTCTTTTCCATATATAGCCTAATTTTTACTCTCCATTCTCACAGACTTGGGGCTCAAGGATTGTGTGGTGGAGCCACAACAGTGACAAATTGAAGAACTGTGAAAGTGATGGCAAGAGAAATGCACAGAAAAATAAACAAAACAACAACAGAAACACCAAACAAACAAGAGAACAACACCCTTCATGCTTCAAAAGGGAAATACACATGATGAGCAAATAAGGATGAAATGGACTGTCTTAGCAACAAACTTGCTGATGCACTGCATATTAGAGAAGTTTATGTGAACTGCACTGAGAGCATTTTGCTGACATTAGTTGGTGATTCTGTTCCTTTCCTCTCTGTTTCTACAGGGAGAGTTGGGAATCACTGGAACTTGCATGTTTCCTCGATTTATGGCCCCAGAAGCAATCAAATCCACAGTGCCTTCTATGTTGGCTCAGAGCAATGATACAGAGCTCCCCATGGCCCAGAGATATACACATGCTCTAACCTTGGCTGAACCCTGATACCATTAGTCTCAATAATTGATGGAACCCAAGGAGAAATGACTGCAGTTTAATAACATTCGATGGTTTCTGGGTGACTAGTGGTGTGTGACTAAAGTAACATTTAGGTTAGGCATTACCCAATGCTTTTCAATGGAGGCCACAAGGGTAAAGGAAAGCAGGAAATGTGGAGGAAGAAGGTCTCAAAAAAAAAAAAGAAAATAATTTCTCCATAGTCTTGTTCTGAGTTTCTACCTTACAAATATAGCATTTTCTGATCTACTGATGTGGCAGATAATGCGCTTTGCAGAGTGATACTCAGGTATGAAATCACTGATCAAAGCTTGCATAAATAAGCAAAGCAATTTTACATCTGTTTCCTGGGTATAGCAGGACTTAAATCTTCTTGTCTCATTTTCTGCTGACATAAGAGCAAAAGTAGATCCAACAATAATTATGGAAAATCTTAAGGAAACAAATTTATTAAGATCCATTATTCTCATGACCTCTTTGCAAAATCTTACAGGANTCTCAAACAATCCAAGAAGTTGAGACACTCAGGACATCTGTTGTTTGTCTTGAGACCCCCCCCACCCTCTGCCAAGATGTGTTTCTGAGATTGGAGATGGGGGAGGTCTGTAGCTGGCGCTGGGAGTGAAATGTCAAAACGATAACCAGGCCTTGATATTTCATGAAGACCACTGATAAATGGTGCCAGTCCTCCTGCAATAAATTTGTCTGAGGTGTCTGCTGCCTCTAACAGATTACTTGAAGTAACATGCATGATGGAATTGCATAGATTCAGAGGGTGAAGAAAATAAATACCAATTTTAAAGTCTTCAGGGACTGTCTATTATAATAATGAGAAAGCAGAAACCTAATTAAAACAAGGGTTATGAAAAATAATTTCACTATTTCCTTTCATTTGCAATAAAAGCATTTAGATTATATATGACAGTCTAACATTTGTTCAAAAGCCAGAAACCAAAATATCTCAATATGAAGATCTATTTGTAGAAAATGTTTAATCTCATCCAGTTTCGAAATTCAAATATGAATTATGAATCCCAGCAAATTTCCCATAACAGCTGTATGTTAAAGCCTTTCCCAGCTGTTATAAGTTTGTTCATTTTTTCTAAGTTATTAAAGGATACGCCCCTGCTAATAATTCTCAGTTCATGGTGAGACACAAAAGGCTTATGTATTTCAACAGAATACTATTTTGCATTTACAGTTCTGCACAAGAGNAGGGCTCCCCTGAGCCTCCTTCTCTCCAGGCTGAACAACCCCAGTCCCTCAGCTGCTCCTCACAAGCCTTGTGCACCAGCAGACCCCTTGTGTGACTGCACCAGCACCTCGATTCTGCAAATACCCCCCATAGGATCACTCAGCATCACCAGGGAAACTCAGCGAGGGCTCTCAGAGCTCCAAAAAGCAAACACTGGAGGCACAGACAGCAGAGGAGTTGATTGCAGGAGACACAGTGGACTTCCATGGCCACAGGCCGTAGGACAACAACCGTGTGCCCCCCTGGGGTGGCATGGGTACCATCAGACCCATCACCTGCCTCACCACAATCACTGCTCGTTGCCCTCTCGGGTGGCACAGAGAGCTGCTGCCCCTGGGGGTCAGCCCTGTGGCATCCTCAGGCTGCTCTCCTGTGGCTCTGGGTTGCCAAGGGGTCTGGCTCTCCATTTAAACCCCTGTGCAAGTGGCTTTTGGAGCACGAGGATGTAGGAGGCAGCTCCCAGGAAAAGCAAAAACATGTTTTGGTGAGAGGATAAAAAGCACAGTGGTGCAAGGGAGCTGGGCACGTGCATGTGCCAGCACAGCTGCCCCCTGTGCCCACACCCCGTGGCTCTGCACACCCTGTCATCTTCCTACAGGGATGGCTGCAGGGCTGGTGTGTGTGTGTGGGACCAGCACAGTGGGTATTTTTAGGTATGCTAATTGGTGCGTGTTATTGTTGCTGTGTTTCCAGCTAGCTGCTCAAATGCTGAAGAGCTTCCTGGTCTCTGAACAGGCTGATTTTCCTTCTCTGCAAAGGCAGCAGATGAGAGGAGAGGAAACGAAACACTTGTCTGCAGAAGGAGTTGAAGTTTAACCCAGCAGTTCTAACCAGCACAGCAGTTTCTTGGCCTCCAGAGTAGGAAGCACTCTGATACCAGACCCCTTGAGCTGCTGGGACTTTCTTGGGAGCACTACCATGTTCTTCCCACCCAAAAAAAACCTGCTCCTCATCCTGCCTTTTCATTTGCAGCTGCCAAAGTCCTGCATGATGGAGCCCAGCTCTGCAAATGGGTGGATAATCCAGCCTTTGAGGGAGCAGCTCTTCACTGACACTTTGCTTCTGCTTAACCTGCCAGTTGCTGCCTGCTCACTGGAGAGCTTTGGAGGTACAGTTTGACCCACATGAGCGTTTGGGCTTTGCTTTTTGCTTAAATGAGTAATTTCCCACTCAAATATTAGAAGAAAAATCTAGTTTAAACGTCCTGCTTATTTCTTGCAAGCCCAGCTTTAAAGCCCCCTGCCTCTCAGGGTGATTATTTAGCTTGTAGAGTTCAATCTTTATTACAAAGCAGAGATTAAAAGTGTTCCCTCCACTGCTCACTCAGCCCCAGTACTGCAGGAACCCTTTGTGTGGACCAGGACTAGCAGGTGAGACACTCTTGGCTTCCTATAGGTTTGTTAGAAGCAGGGGCCAGTAGTCCAATATGCTCCTGGGGAACGAGTGAGGGAGGACCATCATTATTTCTGGTGGGAATAAACTCTTTACTCTGTTCTCTCAGACTGTCCCTCCAACAGTTTAAATCACAGGATTATGTAGGTGTGTTTATCCAAATGATGGGTGTTAATGGTCAATGAGTCACCTAATTGGCTCCATATAATTGCAGATATACATGCCCTAGTGTGTAACAGTGGTAGGAGCAATATGGCCATGAAGGTCTAAGAACATAAGCAAGTCAGGGTTGGTAGGTAGAGGTAATGATTTTTATTAAACCAGATGATGAAATTGGAATAGTCTCTCAGATGAGTATAAAGAAGGTTTTGGTCTATCCGAGAACTGTTCCAAATGATTTAAAGTTGTTTAGAAACAATCTGATCAAGACGAGAGTGCTTAGCACCATATAAAATAGATCCCTATCTCTGAAAATCTGATTACTGGTTTATTCTGGTTAGAGCCTAATCCATGACACAGAGTTTGTATTTTAACCAGAGGCACAGCCCAGTAGCTACTTTAAGCCTTTTATTGGCCTTGCTTGCCATGCATGTATTTTATGTATTTTCTCCCTGTGGCCTCCAGTCCAGGCAGTGTGGATTGTCTGCTGTCCATACAAGGTCTGAAGGCTGGCATGGTCTTTCCCTTAGTCTGTCTGTCTCACTGCCACAGTTGTTTGCTAAAGAGCAGCCCGGATGTGAAATAAACTGCATACAGTGTGGATGTCCTGGGGACAAAAACTCCTTGAGAAACAGGGGGAGCATCAATGTAGAGAGTTTCCTACTTTCTGGAGCCCAAACCTAGTCTCATCTCATCTTTTGATGTGACACCAGGGGAGTCTCTGAGACCTGTATGCCAAAGATGTCTGTCTAATGGAGTTGTCTAAATAAATGAGATGCATTACTCCTGCCACTGCCTCTGTAAAGGTCCTGCTCAGCAGCACTGACATTCACTCCCAGCCACCTATTATATCTTGCAATGAAGTTAGACAGACTGGTGAGGCACTTGCAGTCTAGTGTGGCAGTAAGAGAAACAAAGAAACACCTGAAATCTAAAGCTGGAAACATCCTCTGTCAACTTGGGGTTTGGATTCAGTTCTCCTTAGGCATAAAAATTTGTGTAGAAAAACAGTTTCCAATGGAACCTGTGTTCATTTAAGGGGTTTAAGGATGTGTTTACTCTCAGGATCTGGTTTACAGAATCACAGAATGTTAAGGGTTGGAAGGGACCTAGAAGATCATGTAGTTCAACCCCCCTGCCAGAGCAGGATCACCTAGACTAAGTCACACAGGAACAGATCCAGGCGGGTCTTGGGCATCTCCAGAGAAGGAGACTCCATAACCTCCCTGGGCAACCCGTTCCCGAATTGTCACCCTTATTGTGAAAAAGTATTTCCTTGTGTTTACCCTAAATCTCTTGTTCTCCAACTTGCTCCCATTGCTTCTCGTCCTGTCATTGGATGACATTGAGAAGAGTCTGGCTCCATCCTCCCTACACTCACCTTTAACATATTTATAGACATTGGTGAGGTCCCCCCTCAGTCTCCTCTTCTCCAGGCTAAAGAACCCCAGCTCTCTCAGCCTCTCCTCATAAGGGAGATGCTCCACTCCCTTAATCATCTTGGTAGCCCTGCACTGGACTCTCTCCAGTAAATGTCTGTCTCTGTATTGGGTTGCCCAAAATGGGACACAGTATTCCAGGTGGGGTCTCGCCAATGCAGAGTAGAGTGGAAGAAGAGCCTCCCTTGACCTGCTGGCCACACTTCTCCTAATGCATCCCAGGATGCCATTGGCCTTCCTGGCCACAAGGGTGCATTTTTGGCTCATGGCCATCTCCCTGTCCACCAGGACCCACAGGTCTCTTTCTCCAGAGCTGCTCTCCAATAGATCAGTTTAGACTCACTTTGGATTACTTGTTTGATTACTAAACTGATACAGAAACCAACTGGATACCAGGCGACCACTTGAAATGAATGGAAATTCAATGGAAGGATGTTTAAAAAATCAGGAATTTAAGAAGGCTCCTGAATGGCAAATAGTTGCTCCTGAAAACTCAATAGTCTGCTCTGTTGTCAGACTGACAGACTGAAACAAGCCCTAGTAATGTCTATATCAATAGCATTACTCCAGTGAAAATGCTGCAGACTTCTTTAAATAGATCTCTGAATGCAAACAAGTTCATAGAGCAAATGGACAGTCAAAATAAAAGAATAATCTGCAGTTACTGAAACAAGATCTAGAACTGTTGAGCCCTGAGGAAAGAGAGATCTAACACACTTAATCTAAACCCTCCCATAAATAGTTGTGGTAATTAGAGGCTTATATTTATTGAAAACAATGAAAAATGTCATAATTACCTTTACATATTTTTCTTTCACTGTTAGAAAATGATCCCAGTAATTTGGTGTTCAGTGAGAAGGGAACATTTTGCATTGTTGTTTCACTTCTGTGCTATTCTGAGCAAAAATGCTTCAGGGTAACCCTACTGAACAGGTCTGTTTTCTTCCTATTTAAATCTTGTAGCAATTAGTAAACATTTCACGGACCATTTCGGTCAAATAATATAACTTGTAAAAATGATACCCCAAATCCTTGATCTAGAAGGGCAAGGCTTTTTTTTTAAATGGGAGATGTCCTACATGCTAGAATAAAATCAGCCCCAACTGAGAAGAAGGCTCTCTTCTCAATTTTTTTTTTTTTTCCCAAACCCAAAGTAGAAACTGATACTGGTAAAAACCTCTACCTGAAACCTCTGTGGCACTTGTACAGCAGAGGGAAAACTCACAGAAACCTAATGACCATTCTTTTACATGTGTTGATGATGAAAGTGGAACAAAGTAGCAAGAGTCCATGCAGGCAGACATCCAAGGCCTGAGGCAGACCTGGGACAGCTCACCCATATGAGAAGTCATCATATTTCAAAATAGGCTAGTCCATCATAATCCTGTTTATGAAATGCAGGTGGAGTATAATTCAGTTTG
>VYZU01001995.1:1500-12288 GCA_013401355.1 Ceyx cyanopectus | reverse complement strand
GGAACCTACTGTCTTCCTTTCAAAAATGTCTTTTCCCTTGTCCTTACAAAGACTGTCTTTCTGTGATCAATGTATGAAGCCTAAAACAAGCAGTTTGCTCTTTAAAAAAATCTCATAGGCTTCCACTAGAACATATTTTATAACCAGTTGTGTATGGAAGATGGTATGGACATGATAGAAAGGGAGGGAAAAAAAATCCCAAGAGGGCGATGAAGCCTTAAATTCACAAAAGGGATAGACTCTTACAAAACATTACTGTTATTAGCCCAGAGGCTTGGGCTATTCTTTTGGAGGAGCCCGTGGGTAGTGGTGAATGTACCAAAGACACCTACTGGCTTCTAAAACCAATGATAGTTCTTCAAACAGCAAGCATTACTTGCTTCAGAGAGGTGCCACAGATTTAGGTCAGATGGTGAGGAAGAGAAGTTCTGGCTGCAAGTTTGGATTTTGTTTGTACGAAATGAGCTGGCTATGATGTTTGCCTTTGGTTCAGCACCTGACCATGCTGTTACAGAGTAATAAACACTCTTAAATAGCTCTTGCATAGTTCAAGAGATCTGAAAATTAGATCAAGTTTAATACATTGCATAGCTTAGTTAAAAAGCTTCTACTTACTATTGGGCTGGAATAGCTACAGGGTGATACAGCGAAGTAATTATTTTACATTTATTTCTGTGTTTGAGCATTTTGTTCCAAGTTGCTTGCTTGTGTTTTTGTCAATATTCGCTAACCAAACCAATCTAGAGCTGTATCACAAAAGCAATATGTGAATTAGAGCACATTAGGAACGTTCCTTCTGGAATGGTATAAACCTGATCCCTAGGGCCAGAGAGGTGTTTATAGGAAGAAGGAAAAAGCTCACATCTGCTTTGATAACACAGTAAGAGAAAACGGCTGTTTGCCACTAGAGGGTGTATCANTGTACAGCAGAGGGAAAACTCACAGAAACCTAATGACCATTCTTTTACATGTGTTGATGATGAAAGTGGAACAAAGTAGCAAGAGTCCATGCAGGCAGACATCCAAGGCCTGAGGCAGACCTGGGACAGCTCACCCATATGAGAAGTCATCATATTTCAAAATAGGCTAGTCCATCATAATCCTGTTTATGAAATGCAGGTGGAGTATAATTCAGTTTGTGGTTTGAGCTTTAAAACTCATTATGTTTTGGTTCTGCACTCCTTGGAGACCAACTGACTGCTTGTACATTAGTGTCAAGATGCTCTGATCAAATAGAGGGCCGAAGTTTACAGCTCTAGTGTTCTGATAACTAAGCATGGACACAGGACAGTTTTCCTCTCTGGAAGCTGTCATCATCCTGCAGCCCAGATAGTCTGAGTGATTTGGCTTTCAAGCCTCAATACAAGGCATGCCTCATTGGCCAGGCATTTTATGACTTTGTCTTGAGTGAGAGCATGTGGTTTGCAAGATAAGATCTGGCTAGGAAAGGGCATGCAAAGCTTGGATATGACAGTGAAACTTAAGAAATGCTAACAGAGGTGGTGGTGTTTCTTTTGTTTTGTTTTGTTTTGTTAAATCCTGTAGTATTTCAGATTGTCCCTGAGCATGTCCTTTATTCTTGGGTAGCCCTGGGTATCTTCACACTAAGCAGACTGGCTGTATGTCCCCTGGTCATGGATGTTGAGGTTACAGACTACCTCCCTGATATATNACTGGCAGAACCTCAGAATTTTGCTTTACAGTTGTTTCAACCTAAATCCTGGCATGTCTGCTAGATCGTGCACTGTGTTACACTCAGGGCAGAGGGTGGTGTGTTATGTATTAATTAAATAAAACAAATTATGTCCTGGGGTAAAAGAAAAATTGGCAGGGTTTATCTTCTCCAGATAGATATGTCCATGCTTTCTTGTACTGGGAGCAACTTCCAGCAAGGACAGTTGACTGAGGTCTTCATGTGCTTTACCCTCCCTGTCTGATTTGCACTCCTCTGTCTGGTATATTTTACTGATTAATGTTATGAACTGGAGAGTCTAGACTTGACCAGTAAAGATATTTTTAATATTAGCCATTAATTAAAGCAGAGAGGAGGAAATTGCTTCTCTCAGGGGAGGTGCTGCCACAGATTTATGTGCTCCCTGGGAAAGTTCAATGCTCACTGGGTGTTCCCTGGAACAAGGACAAGTTGGCAGTATTTGTATTTGCCTCATCATTTCTTAGTTTGTCTGCTGGATTGGTTACTTCTGAGAGGTTACACTGGGGGCTGAAAACTTCCATAAATTGTACATTTGTTCAGACACAGTATTTTATTACTAGTGCAGCAAGAAAATGTAGCCTGATTTTTGTTCTCCAGCACTATGACAAATGTTGCTGCAATTACACATTTAATTATTTGTCTGCTTGGCTTTTACTAGAGGGAAGAATTACAATGGGAGGATAAGCATGTTCTTATATAAAAAACTCTTTAAGACAGTGTTTTAACGACCAGCAAACACTGAAAAAGGCAAATGCAAATTGCAGGGGGTGGGCCAAGCATTTCCTCAAGAGCTCAGCAGGAAGATCTTCAATTGATCCATTTGCATTATGTTAAAGTGAAGTCAGGATTGGTGCCTGCACAGGAAAAGGAGCCTCATGAAACACATTTAAATGAGAGATTCTGTCACTTCAAATACCAGCGAGGCATCGTAGGAGCAAAAATGAGTATTCTGATGTAGCAACCTGAAAAATAAAGATGGTTTTCTCATCAAGTTGCTTAGCACAAAGAGTTTCTTAAAGTTTAAGTGCTATATTAGTATAATTAAGTTAAATAACCATCTGCCTACCCAGTTTATCATCCCTGAGTAAGCCTTAGCGTTGTCCATGGCTCAGGTATATTTTCTTGCTGCAAAATTGTTATTGAAAACACCAAGATTGTGTTTGGACGCTGATCATTTTTGTTGTTCTGAAATTAATTTAAGTAGCCTTAATTATCTGATGTGTAGTTTTATAGACAATTAAGTTCTCAGCATCATTCTGCCTACCTGAACCAGCCCATGGTGGGTGGCTTTGTCAACAATGGGTAATTTATTTCATCTGTTCTAATTTCACTTTCTTGCTGTTTAAGGCAGTGTTTGCAGAGCCCCGGGCAAAGCAAGATTATTTAAATGTATAAGATAGAAGTATTTGCAGTACACATTTGTGGCATCAGAGCCACAGTGTCTCAGCTCCCTTTGCCACTGCTTTGCTCCTCAGANGGAAGCTGTCATCATCCTGCAGCCCAGATAGTCTGAGTGATTTGGCTTTCAAGCCTCAATACAAGGCATGCCTCATTGGCCAGGCATTTTATGACTTTGTCTTGAGTGAGAGCATGTGGTTTGCAAGATAAGATCTGGCTAGGAAAGGGCATGCAAAGCTTGGATATGACAGTGAAACTTAAGAAATGCTAACAGAGGTGGTGGTGTTTCTTTTGTTTTGTTTTGTTTTGTTAAATCCTGTAGTATTTCAGATTGTCCCTGAGCATGTCCTTTATTCTTGGGTAGCCCTGGGTATCTTCACACTAAGCAGACTGGCTGTATGTCCCCTGGTCATGGATGTTGAGGTTACAGACTACCTCCCTGATATATAAAGAACCCACCATATACAGATTATTCTGGAGAAGTTGCTCAGAAATAACTGCACCATCAGAATTTCAGGACTTGGATTTTTGTTAAGGCTCACAACAGAGGCTTTGGGCAACTGGGACTCCAAAAAGCAGATTTTTTGTCTGCCCAGAAGGCTAGAAGCAGGTTCATCTGTGGATGGGGATAAGAAGGCTTCAGGGGAGACACTTTCCTAAGCAGGAAAGTGTGGAGAGTGGCTTTAATTGTATGTCCTGTGCCAGTTTCTGCTCTGTTGAGGAAGCTGTGGATTGAGTGAAGGAATTTTTCTGAGTAACTTCTATAGGGTTGTAGACCTTGTGGGAACCTACTGTCTTCCTTTCAAAAATGTCTTTTCCCTTGTCCTTACAAAGACTGTCTTTCTGTGATCAATGTATGAAGCCTAAAACAAGCAGTTTACTCTTTAAAAAAATCTCATAGGCTTCCACTAGAACATATTTTATAACCAGTTGTGTATGGAAGATGGTATGGACATGATAGAAAGGGAGGGAACTGAGGTTGTTTAGTTTGGAAATAAAGGAGGCTCAGGAGAGATCTTATCACTCTACAACTACCTGAAAGGAGGTTGTAGCAAGGTGGGAGTTTGTGTCTTCTCCCAAGTAGNTAACAAATGCATCTGAGTTAAATTTCTGTCTCAAATGTTGACTAGCACTGGTATTTCATTTCAGTAGTTCATGTCTGTTCCTATAGTGAATATTTTATATAGGTAGAGGCCATGGGACCCTAGTTCTTTAGTGTTATTTACATACTACAGAACTTTGGTTTCAGGATCTTTTTTTTTCAATAATATACTATAGAAGGGACTACTCAGTATAAATTATTGAAGAATCTACTACATAAATAAGCCAAGCCAGAACAGTTCATGCTTGTTTTGTGTGTGCTTTTTATCAAGAGGGATCACTTTATCCCAAGAGGGATCACTTGGATCCATGTGCTTGAAGTGAAGGAGATGAGGACAACTTAACTAGTGTTTGTTCATGTTCTTTCCTGATTTAGTATTATAGTCAGGGCATTCATAAATGAATAAAAGGAAGCACAGAGTGAGGATGCTATATTTAAAAAGTCAGCCTTCACTTCAGGATCAGCATAGCTACACCTTTTGGAAGGGTTGCTGAGTGCAGGTTTCAAAGACTGCAAGGTTCTTGTAGGACTACAGCAAAATGCATTTGTGATTTGCTTTTCTCAATTATTAGTGACTTTCATTTCANAGAGGGAGTTGTCTCTGGAACTGCCTATGCCTTAGTTCTTGGTGGGTGTATTTTGTGTCTTTTGTTCAACCTCAGCTGTGATAGCACAACAAATTCTGTAAATGCCTGTCTCTTTTCCTGGGTTCCAGCATCGGTTCCTTACTGTTCTGGGCAAGAGCCCTGTAGTTGAACCTCACTAAGTTGGATGACTTGAACTGTGCTGTTCCTTAACACACACAGGTGGGTGTTGCAATGACTAAAATGCAGTGACCTGACTCAGAGGAGACCTGTCATTCCGATTGGCTGTGAAAAAAATAAATAAATTATCTCTCGAAACTGAGATTTTTAACATATTAGGAATACAAATAAAAGTGCAGGAAGTGTGCTGGCATCCTAGAGAGAGAAGAAAGGGTATTATAGGTATATATAGGTCTACTATATAGGCAAATCTTCCACCAATGTTGTTTTTATGAATTGTTGTTTTCACATCTGGAAGACTTTTACCTGTTTTAGTTACTTAGCCATAAGCAGCATTTAAGAGACTGTCCCAGGAGGCACTTCACTTCTGCCGTGTAGCAGGGTCCATACATGCAATTTGTGCTGCAGTTCTGTTTGGGTGTTAAAAATGATACATAAGGTCAGCTACACTGTTCATGGGAGCAGGTAGGACCCCTGGCTCTTCTACAAGCAAACTCTGTTAGAGCCAAAATCCAGCAGATGGCACCAGCAGGATTGTAAAATGGGCTCTAAGCACTTTCACAGTGCCTCAAAATTCCCCAAATGTTTTGCAAGGCACACAGATAGATAAGTAAAAAGTCTAGCAGCGGTTACTGGCAGAAGGAAATCATGCCGGGTGGAACAGGGTGTTCTTTTCATCAAGGCACAGCACCTCTAATGTGCCAGGGGCACGCAGGGTGTGAAGTACATCACCTTACACCAAGCCTGCAGAGTATTTGGTCTGATGGTTCTGCTCCAGGGAGACCTTTGCAGCAAGACAAAGGTGGACACCCTCTTACTGAAGCATGGGTGGGGAGGGGCTGCTTGTTGATACGTGTGCAGTTTTGCACACACATATTTGCAAGTACACATGCATATAAAATGAGAAGTTTCTGAGGCAAATGGGGAATATCAGTAATTAACTGCTGGGAATCCACTACAAAACTGAATTCCCCATAATAGCCACCATCTGCAGGCTTGGATGCTGTATGGGAAGAATTGATCTTGTTGTATTTTATAACAAATGCATCTGAGTTAAATTTCTGTCTCAAATGTTGACTAGCACTGGTATTTCATTTCAGTAGTTCATGTCTGTTCCTATAGTGAATATTTTATATAGGTAGAGGCCATGGGACCCTAGTTCTTTAGTGTTATTTACATACTACAGAACTTTGGTTTCAGGATCTTTTTTTTTCAATAATATACTATAGAAGGGACTACTCAGTATAAATTATTGAAGAATCTACTACATAAATAAGCCAAGCCAGAACAGTTCATGCTTGTTTTGTGTGTGCTTTTTATCAAGAGGGATCACTTTATCCCAAGAGGGATCACTTGGATCCATGTGCTTGAAGTGAAGGAGATGAGGACAACTTAACTAGTGTTTGTTCATGTTCTTTCCTGATTTAGTATTATAGTCAGGGCATTCATAAATGAATAAAAGGAAGCACAGAGTGAGGATGCTATATTTAAAAAGTCAGCCTTCACTTCAGGATCAGCATAGCTACACCTTTTGGAAGGGTTGCTGAGTGCAGGTTTCAAAGACTGCAAGGTTCTTGTAGGACTACAGCAAAATGCATTTGTGATTTGCTTTTCTCAATTATTAGTGACTTTCATTTCAAGAAGATAACACAATGCAGATTTTAGAACGAGTNAGAGTAATAGATGTTTTTCATATTGTAAATGCAATTCTTTAGCCCTGCAATGAAGTACTGTGCTCTTCCCTGCAAACTAGAGATGCTATAAAAGTCTAGAAGCATCTAGGACAGAAATTGCCTGTTAATCTGACAGCTTCCCTCCCTGTGAACTGTGAGATGAAGAGCACGTTTAGGTGGGAGGACAGAAAGGCTGTAAGCAAGCCCTTGTGGTTTATGCTGCAAGTGCTGGGGAGAAGAGGGAGTTGTCTCTGGAACTGCCTATGCCTTAGTTCTTGGTGGGTGTATTTTGTGTCTTTTGTTCAACCTCAGCTGTGATAGCACAACAAATTCTGTAAATGCCTGTCTCTTTTCCTGGGTTCCAGCATCGGTTCCTTACTGTTCTGGGCAAGAGCCCTGTAGTTGAACCTCACTAAGTTGGATGACTTGAACTGTGCTGTTCCTTAACACACACAGGTGGGTGTTGCAATGACTAAAATGCAGTGACCTGACTCAGAGGAGACCTGTCATTCCGATTGGCTGTGAAAAAAATAAATAAATTATCTCTCGAAACTGAGATTTTTAACATATTAGGAATACAAATAAAAGTGCAGGAAGTGTGCTGGCATCCTAGAGAGAGAAGAAAGGGTATTATAGGTATATATAGGTCTACTATATAGGCAAATCTTCCACCAATGTTGTTTTAGAGACAGATGGGCAGGGATGGAAGTGAGGCCACGGGACAAAATGTCACAAACAGCNGTGTGAAGTACATCACCTTACACCAAGCCTGCAGAGTATTTGGTCTGATGGTTCTGCTCCAGGGAGACCTTTGCAGCAAGACAAAGGTGGACACCCTCTTACTGAAGCATGGGTGGGGAGGGGCTGCTTGTTGATACGTGTGCAGTTTTGCACACACATATTTGCAAGTACACATGCATATAAAATGAGAAGTTTCTGAGGCAAATGGGGAATATCAGTAATTAACTGCTGGGAATCCACTACAAAACTGAATTCCCCATAATAGCCACCATCTGCAGGCTTGGATGCTGTATGGGAAGAATTGATCTTGTTGTATTTTATAACAAATGCATCTGAGTTAAATTTCTGTCTCAAATGTTGACTAGCACTGGTATTTCATTTCAGTAGTTCATGTCTGTTCCTATAGTGAATATTTTATATAGGTAGAGGCCATGGGACCCTAGTTCTTTAGTGTTATTTACATACTACAGAACTTTGGTTTCAGGATCTTTTTTTTTCAATAATATACTATAGAAGGGACTACTCAGTATAAATTATTGAAGAATCTACTACATAAATAAGCCAAGCCAGAACAGTTCATGCTTGTTTTGTGTGTGCTTTTTATCAAGAGGGATCACTTTATCCCAAGAGGGATCACTTGGATCCATGTGCTTGAAGTGAAGGAGATGAGGACAACTTAACTAGTGTTTGTTCATGTTCTTTCCTGATTTAGTATTATAGTCAGGGCATTCATAAATGAATAAAAGGAAGCACAGAGTGAGGATGCTATATTTAAAAAGTCAGCCTNACAATGGGTAATTTATTTCATCTGTTCTAATTTCACTTTCTTGCTGTTTAAGGCAGTGTTTGCAGAGCCCCGGGCAAAGCAAGATTATTTAAATGTATAAGATAGAAGTATTTGCAGTACACATTTGTGGCATCAGAGCCACAGTGTCTCAGCTCCCTTTGCCACTGCTTTGCTCCTCAGAGAGTAATAGATGTTTTTCATATTGTAAATGCAATTCTTTAGCCCTGCAATGAAGTACTGTGCTCTTCCCTGCAAACTAGAGATGCTATAAAAGTCTAGAAGCATCTAGGACAGAAATTGCCTGTTAATCTGACAGCTTCCCTCCCTGTGAACTGTGAGATGAAGAGCACGTTTAGGTGGGAGGACAGAAAGGCTGTAAGCAAGCCCTTGTGGTTTATGCTGCAAGTGCTGGGGAGAAGAGGGAGTTGTCTCTGGAACTGCCTATGCCTTAGTTCTTGGTGGGTGTATTTTGTGTCTTTTGTTCAACCTCAGCTGTGATAGCACAACAAATTCTGTAAATGCCTGTCTCTTTTCCTGGGTTCCAGCATCGGTTCCTTACTGTTCTGGGCAAGAGCCCTGTAGTTGAACCTCACTAAGTTGGATGACTTGAACTGTGCTGTTCCTTAACACACACAGGTGGGTGTTGCAATGACTAAAATGCAGTGACCTGACTCAGAGGAGACCTGTCATTCCGATTGGCTGTGAAAAAAATAAATAAATTATCTCTCGAAACTGAGATTTTTAACATATTAGGAATACAAATAAAAGTGCAGGAAGTGTGCTGGCATCCTAGAGAGAGAAGAAAGGGTATTATAGGTATATATAGGTCTACTATATAGGCAAATCTTCCACCAATGTTGTTTTTATGAATTGTTGTTTTCACATCTGGAAGACTTTTACCTGTTTTAGTTACTTAGCCATAAGCAGCATTTAAGAGACTGTCCCAGGAGGCACTTCACTTCTGCCGTGTAGCAGGGTCCATACATGCAATTTGTGCTGCAGTTCTGTTTGGGTGTTAAAAATGATACATAAGGTCAGCTACACTGTTCATGGGAGCAGGTAGGACCCCTGGCTCTTCTACAAGCAAACTCTGTTAGAGCCAAAATCCAGCAGATGGCACCAGCAGGATTGTAAAATGGGCTCTAAGCACTTTCACAGTGCCTCAAAATTCCCCAAATGTTTTGCAAGGCACACAGATAGATAAGTAAAAAGTCTAGCAGCGGTTACTGGCAGAAGGAAATCATGCCGGGTGGAACAGGGTGTTCTTTTCATCAAGGCACAGCACCTCTAATGTGCCAGGGGCACGCAGGGTGTGAAGTACATCACCTTACACCAAGCCTGCAGAGTATTTGGTCTGATGGTTCTGCTCCAGGGAGACCTTTGCAGCAAGACAAAGGTGGACACCCTCTTACTGAAGCATGGGTGGGGAGGGGCTGCTTGTTGATACGTGTGCAGTTTTGCACACACATATTTGCAAGTACACATGCATATAAAATGAGAAGTTTCTGAGGCAAATGGGGAATATCAGTAATTAACTGCTGGGAATCCACTACAAAACTGAATTCCCCATAATAGCCACCATCTGCAGGCTTGGATGCTGTATGGGAAGAATTGATCTTGTTGTATTTTATAACAAATGCATCTGAGTTAAATTTCTGTCTCAAATGTTGACTAGCACTGGTATTTCATTTCAGTAGTTCATGTCTGTTCCTATAGTGAATATTTTATATAGGTAGAGGCCATGGGACCCTAGTTCTTTAGTGTTATTTACATACTACAGAACTTTGGTTTCAGGATCTTTTTTTTTCAATAATATACTATAGAAGGGACTACTCAGTATAAATTATTGAAGAATCTACTACATAAATAAGCCAAGCCAGAACAGTTCATGCTTGTTTTGTGTGTGCTTTTTATCAAGAGGGATCACTTTATCCCAAGAGGGATCACTTGGATCCATGTGCTTGAAGTGAAGGAGATGAGGACAACTTAACTAGTGTTTGTTCATGTTCTTTCCTGATTTAGTATTATAGTCNGTCTTTTTCTTCTGTGCAGTTCTTTAACCTTGTACTTCAAAACTTGTTCTGCTGAGGAGTGTAATTTCATTTGGCAGAGTGGTCTGACCATCATGCCTGAAGGTTGCTTGATTATTTCTAATTATATATTTAAAAGGGTGGACACTATATTTGCGTAGAAGTAATCATTATATCACTCAGCTGGTAAGCAGCTTTGCAGTGGAAGTGTTCCAGAGATAGTAGGAGGAATATTAGAACACAGAAGAAAAAGACTGATTTCTCCAAAGACTGTACAGTAAGGGAAAACCTCATTTTCTAGATCTCTTTAACAAAGGTGTTTTGAGAAAGAAATGCAAATGAATTGCTCTTCCATGGAGGCAATTTGCATATCATTACCCTTCTAGTTTTGTTAATTGTTTTCACCTAGAGGAGGTGGAAGAGTTCACTCCTTTGTTTGTAAAATGACAATGCTTTCAGAACTAGCACATTTTATTAGTGATAGATGAGACCATTTTTTTGATAACATTTTCTGTTAACTGCTACCAATTTTGATGGAGATTATAATGCCCTTTCAAAAGAAAATGGAAACCTTTTCAA
>VYZU01001993.1:20704-39417 GCA_013401355.1 Ceyx cyanopectus | reverse complement strand
TTCTCCTCCTTCCCAAACCCACTTAACCTTTCAATACATGAGAGTGGGTGAAGGTCAAAGGTAGGGCACCATCAACAGTCTTGCAGAGATAAGAGGTTCATCTGGCAGCTCAGCCACAACACACTCCTCATCATGGGCTGTCCACATGGTTTCTGTTACGACCATCCTCACTCATGGAATCAAACACGGGCTCTCTGCTGCCCCAAGCTCTGCCTCTCCACTGAATCGCTCTTCCTCAACACCATCAATCCTTTCTGCTGTCACTTTTGAGCAGCAGACATGTGAGTCAAGCACCCAAATCTCCACCTTACCTGCACAAACCTGTTCAAACCTCAGGGTACTGTTTTTTTCCTCAGTGTTTAACAGCACAACCCACCTTTCTGAGAACGGTAATAAAACACCTTAAAAATCAACAGGAACAGAAAATAAAGGTGCTCATGGACAATCCTGCTCTGCACAGGCACAAGACAAGTGTCACAAGATCAACCTCTGTCCTGATACAACCTGCCCAGAAGCTTTCTAGGCCTACCACCTTCCTTTGAACGACATGCAGCAGCCACAAGCAGTCCACAAAACAATCGCTTGGTGTGCAAGCACCTCTGGCTTTGAGTAGAAGAAGAATTCAAAAGCTTCAAAAGGAGGCCACTACCTCCAGCTGCCCCAGGACAAAGTCAACACAGTGTGAATTTCCGTAACATTTCCCATCCATAGGTGAAGGGTAAAATCAGCTGCTCTACAAGTAGGAAAAAATCCTGTGTTACCTGGCCTCACATTCAGGAAGATGTTCTCCGACGTTTTCTCAACTCCATTGTGCTTGGCCAAGCACTGGTAACAGCCCTTAAATGACCTCTGTACATTCTTTATAACAATGCCTTTCTGGGGATTGGGAACGAATGTCATATTTCTGGGGAGACGTCTGCCATCACATTTTCTCAGCGTGAAATTTGAAACATCTGGATCTGTTAGCGGGCACACTAGCAAGATGTCGCTGTCTTCTTTTCCATATATCAGTGAATCAACAAGGAAGAGCACATTTGGATCTGTGAAGAAACACAAAGACCTGTTGAAGAAGATGACATTGCACAGGGAACTTCTGATGACCCTAACTCTGCAGTTGAGCACTTATATCAAAGTTTTACATCTAGCCAATAAAAACAAGTATTGCTCAATTCACGTTTACCAGGAGACATTACATTTTGTCCTAAAAGAGCATCACAACAGGAGATGTGCAGCAGCATTCAATACTAGACACACTAAAGAATTGTCTGCACTAAAGATCATCTTACTGCTTTTTTTTTTTGGAGATGGAAGTGAGGTGTTTTGTCTTGTTTAGCTTCAAAAGCCCAACAGCAGTAAACAGATTTTCACAGACGATTAAAAGTAATTTGCTTTTAGCTAGTGACAAGGCTGTAAGTTTTCATGCCCACAAGAGGATTTTGAAGAAATTTATGAGCAAATGGAAGTTGAAAAGCACCTAAATGATGGTTTCACTTCTGTAAAATACATAATCTAAATCAACACACATTGCTACCAGAGGAAGCACCAAGCTACTTCTCTCTCTCTCTCCCCTCCCTGAAAGTAGGAGTTATTTTTAGCCTCCTTAGAAAAAAAAAATTGGGCATACAAATAGCGTATCTCATTGAAAACTCATTATGTAATCTTTCAAAAGGTAAGTTTTCTAAAGTATTTAATCTCGTCCAAATTCAGCACACAAACATACAGCACTTTAAACACTTTTAGAACCAAAGTTGAAACCCACAATAGGTGACCTTGAAACGCTGAGAACCTGGCATTGATAGCACACAAAAATAAAGGATTGTGTGGTGAAAAACACTCTGTAAAAGCTTATTTCACCTCCCATCTGCCCTCCCTACAGAGCAGCATGAATTACAAATGTAGAAACAGGGAAAAGTTTCCTTTTTTTTTTTTGAAAACTTGTGCTTTGCACAACTTGAATGATGAGAGATAACTAACCATGATCTAATACGGAAGACTGAGAATTAAGATGCTGGACAATGTGCACTTGGTTTAAGACAAGAAGTACCAGGCTGAAAATGAAGCATGAGACATTCATGGAAGCAATTAATGCTAATTTGAAGGGTGCTTATCACTGAACAGAGAAGTTACTGGCTGGTTGTAGTTACTACTGGGTGTAGTTTTAATCTCATTTGGTAGTGCTGCCCAAGAAGCAACCCCAAAACAAAAATCTTTGAAGCATCAGTCTAGAACTAGAGAATGGAGACTACTAACAAATGAAGAAATATAGCATGTCTGTACAGAACTCAAGTGTGAAATGTGCACATAAAGATACTAAGAGAAATGCTATGAATTGCTGTCACCCCTGAGATGGAGAAGCATGGGCTAGAAGAGCTCATATAAATGTCCCTCTTAACTTAATTGATTTGTTTCCTTTCAGTCCACTTTTCTCCAGTATGGACAGAGCCAAGATATCATTACTATGCAGAAATTATGGTTCCCCAGGAGCAAAAAAACTAAACAAAAATAAACAACAAAAACACACCTTTTGAAAAGAAAGGAACAAAGACCTGTTTCCATAACAGCTGAAACTACGAGGAAGGCCTTGGACAGGGTGAGCAGAATTTCAGAGATGCTCCCCTCCCATCTTCCATCTCCCTCTGTAAGGGAGACATCATGGTGAGAAGACATGAAAGGATTATCTTCTGTAGCAAATCCAGGCACAAACATGGCTGCTCATGGTCATGTTCTTCCCTCCACAGATTTCCACGCCAGGTGTAACTTGGGTAGCACTTTGTTTCTGAGCATATGTCAAGTTTCCAATACAAGTTGTGGTGGTGCTTATGATTGGTTTAATCTCAAAAGACTTGAGATCAAGATCAAGAGGTTTTTCTTATGTAGACGTTGGAACTAGTTTGATCTTCACTAAAATTGCTTTGATAGGGACACAAACTATTTCCATAGACACACACAGGCACTTTCTGCCAAAGCAGAAAGGTGAAAGAGGTTAAGCACCTACAGGTTGTCAATGCTGGGTCATCCTTGGTTACAGAAGCATTGAAAATCTGTTTTTCATAGATCCAAATGGACAAAGAAACAGACAGCTGTCCCTGTTTTATGTCCTACTTGGGGCTGCTCAGGATCAAAGTTCTTCATCCTGTTCTCACATAATTTCCAGCTTTACAAACAGAAAATGTATGGGATACTTGTAGCAACCCCACAAGCAGCTAAGCTCATGGTAGCATCTATGTGGTAATGTAAGATGTCATTAAGCCATGATGGCAAATCTCCCAAATGTATTTATTTTACTGCCAGGAACTTGTCAAAAGTGAAGGTTGCACATTTTTCATACAACGAAAACAAAGAGGTTAACAGCATGTTGCATGAGGGCCACACAACTTCTCTGATGCTTTGATAATCATACTCAGTGGGAGATTTGTTTGCTATCCTGAGGTGAAGGAGTCACCCATGTAACAGAAGGCCCAAACTTCTCAATAAACACTGCTGTCTGTGGTAAGTTACCATGACCTTCAGGAAAACAGTCATGGTAGATCAAGTCAACATTGTTTGTCACACATAGGTAAAATACATGCCAGATTTCCTTTAATTAATAGTCTCAGAGCAACTGCTAAGAAGAAGTTCAAGAAAACTCATCCATCATGCATGGCTATTTGACCAACTCAGGAGCAGTTATAGAAGCACTCTATATGTGCCACTATAGAAGTTATACAGAGTTATAGAAGCACTTTATGGCCATTTTGTCAGATATCTTCCCTTGGGAAAATACTCTTCGCTGTTCTATGCTGGTACCTCCCTGTCTTGGAGAACAACCTTGTGGTACTTCTCAAAAAACTGTCAGGGTTCAGAGCATGCTCTTTGAGACAACCCCTACTGGAAAAGGAATGTTGTCTCCAAGAAAGCAGATGCTGTAGGGACTTTATTCCATCAGTGGGGAAGAAAGACTACCAGAGCTATGTGAAGAAGCAGCAATATAACTGTCTTCCTTGGAAAGGAAAATGGAATGGCAAACATGGTAAACTGTCAGCATGAGGGCAGCTGATGAAGCTACAGGATCAGGAGATAACAAAATAAGAGATCCGAAGAAAACACTGCACAAAGAAGAAGGGGTAATAAAGGATTACAAAAATATGTCAGAGAAAAGGCACTTTCTTTCTGATTAGTCACAAGGTAGATCAGGATCTGGAGGCAGAGGGATCATTGCTGCCCACTGGTTTAAGACAGAGAGTGAAGCCTCAAAAAGACAAATGTCCCAATACATCAAGAGCTTGGTGTCAAACCATACATGGTTCCATACTGATTGATGGCACAGAATTAAAGACATTTCTACATACTGCTTGCTTCCTCTCATTACAACTGACTCAGGCCACTCAGCTAGTTTCTAGAAAGAGAGCTCAGGTGTATTTCACCACAAAACAGGGATGTAAAGAGAAACTCATCCACAGCTTTGCTTTGGTGACAAAGGCCATTGCAAGCAAATCCAGGAGTGAGTTTTCCTTCTACTGGACAGGGAAAATTTCTTCTATCAGATTGTTTTCTCTCACTGTACCTCAAATTCATTCCTTCCTCCAACGTATACTGTCCTACTATTTTGTGAGTGGGAAAGGGGAGGGGAAGCAAAATAATGCTTTCATTGATATTTACCTTTAACAAAAACATAATAAGAAGTGACAATACTCCCTTTGCTTTTGCATATGTATCTGCCTATGTCTCTGACTGTTGCATTTTTGGTGTACCACTCTTTCTCATTGGAACTCCTTGCTTTTGCCAATGGGTCCGAGTTCTGAAAATCCCAGGTCACAGGTCCATCCTCGTTGCACTTCAGCCTTAATTCCTCCCCTTTATTAACAACCAGTGAAGATTCTTCATGAGGCACTGAACCAACTGGAAGAAAAAAAAAAAATACAAAATACAACACTTTTTTTTTCTGCAGCAAAATTATTTTGTACAGCTGTATATATGCAGTTAGCATTTCAGGAGTTATTTCTTTAAAATACTTAGCTGCAATGGCACTGTGCAATTCTACAGGCACCTTTTGGCTTGTAATATCATTGGCACACAGAGCAAATAACCACTGTAGATGGAAACTGGCCTTTAAAAAAACCCACATTTTAAACTAGCTTCAGATGCACCACTTTCTGCAGTTTGGCTTTTGAATGGGAACAGACCCAAGCTATTTAAAAAATAAATTCAAGAACATATGAGCTTGATTCTACATGGCAGCACTTTTAATCATTCTTTGTCATTTACTCAGTATGTTGCCAAGAACTAGTTTCCTTGCTCAACAGTTATCTTTTTTTTATCTGCTCTTTCATGTATTCAGAAGCCCCTCTCACACTTTCAGAAATGTCCAGTTTAATAAAGGCATTAGTACATGCTTTCCATACATGCCTATTTATTTAGTCGAAGAGCTAATTCATCATTCCTTACCTCCAAAAAAATTTCATGCAAAATATTCTTCAAGCTTCCACCTCAACACTACCACATTTGTTTCACTGATGCACCAATCTCCCAGTCATCAAAGTTGCTCCATATGAGCTCTTAGCTTCTTATTCACTGAACATGCCATAATGCAACTTTTAAAAAGTTCTCAGAAAATAAATCTGTGTAAAATTAGCAGCTTCAATTCACAATTCCCAGCCACTTCTCACCATACACTGCTTACTTGGAGAAGAAGCACAAGCAGACTTCTCTGGCTCCAGTTAGGATAAATCAAGGGGTTGCTGAGTTAGCATACCTCTGATGTGAATCTACAAAATTGAGTTCTTAGCCAAAAATTCAGTCAGATTTTTACTACTATGGACCTACCTGAACATCAGAAGAACATACATAAATATTGGAGGGGTCTTGAAGGAACAAACCATTCCCCTTTCAGAGTAGCTCTTTAGTCTTACAAGCAATCCTTAGCTTATAACAACTGTTCTGTAAACTAATGTCCTCCTCATGTAAAGCACAGTTGTACAAGCTTGTACAACATCCATATGTAGCAGCAGAGTCATGTCACTGAAAATACTACTTGCATGTGAAAACATACTCCATGGCTCCGTTCAGAGGCTGAATTTCCCTACACGCACAGATAACAACAGACGTTCAACCAAAACAATCGGATAATGTGTTGGGATGAGGTTATATACTCCAGACTTAATTCACTCATCTCATGGCTTTAGTTGTTCTTAAAGTATATACTGGATTAATACCAGGTCAGGTAACAACTCCTCTTCCTGACAAATCCACCACAGAGTAGGAAGGCAAAGGATGGTCAGACCACCTGCAGAATCTAATTACATTGTTTGGGGTCCAGCTTTTGGAGAGAGCCTTTGCTGGGATTAAAATTTATTTATCTGTGCTAAACCAAAAAGAGTCATTTTTCCAGATCCAGCAATGTTCCTAATGAGATCCATGAACCCTGCATGCATGGTGTCGTCATGAAACACATTAAAAAAAAAATCTTAGAAATAATTATTGTCAGAAAAAGGCAGGAAAAAAAAAATGTCAAATATGCTTCCGCAAAGTGCAGGTGTTAGTCTGAGCTGTGATAAAGCAGCTCAAAAAAGGAGAGAGTAAGTCAAAGGTCTGAGGAATGCAGGTTCCAGCCAGCAGTGGCTCGGCAGGCAGGAGAGATGGAAAAACCCTCTGTCCTGGACAGAAGTGCNAAATAATACATTTTAGCCTTTTGAATCTTTATGCTGATACCAAAAGTTAACTTCTCCTACTGTACTCACTTTGATGGGTTTTAAACTGAGAAAGTAGCACTGAGAAAGCATTAGTGCAAACTCAGGTGAATCTTTCTGTTTCTAGTGGTGCTATAAAGATCACTTCACATATAATAGGAACAATATACACATATTAATTAATGGTAGGGGGGGTTCTTATCCTTGTAAGTTATATTTAGCCTCAGTATATGAATGCTATTCATTTATGACTGAAATAACAGAGCAGCATAATTTCCACAGTAATTTCAGTTCATTCAGTGACATTACCTACATATAATTATAAGGTAATTGTCAACATTTGTTACCATGTGAATGCTGGTTTTTCTTGTCTTCTATAGATAGGAACATAGAATGTTCTAGTCACGATCACCCCACATTGGCAAGGATGATAAAAATCAAATTGACAGGACATGTCAGTTTCTTCAAATAAACAATATAATTTGCACTTTAAAAAATGAAAAAAAAGAAAATGAATGTGTTGTCTGAAGTTTTCTTCATGAGTTAAGGAAAACTATGCTTAAAATATTCCTACTTCCCTTCTTCAGATTTTATTTTTTATTTATTTTTTGGTGAAGGGTATTAAAGAGCAAACAGAAAACCCCATCTCTTCTTTAGTAATTTATAAAGAACAACAAAAGGAAGTCAAAAAACTTCAGTCTCTAGATCAGGCATTTGATGGGGAAATCTCCTGAAGGTTATCACAAAGCAGACTGTAATTATAAATGGAGAAACAGAAGATGAGGAATAAGCAGCCCTGGTGAGCAGGAAACAGTTGGCCACAGTGGCCTGAAGAATATTGTGGACACAATTTGGAAGGCCTACGCTGTAAAGAAAAGTTAAAATCACTTGCTTTTAATAATCACTGCTACTCTCCCAACTTTGTTTATACAGATAGCTGCTGCCACTGTGACATTTTCTCACTGCTGCTTCTTAGATATAGTACAGAACCGATGTACAGAGCAGCTCATGTACGTAATCTTTGTGTCCTATGTCACAAATGGTGCTCCATCCCAAAGTACCAATCCATAACAAATGCACTGCCTGAGGTTTCTCACACAAAATGAACCACTAATTCATGACTTCTCCATGTCTGTCTTTGTAGATGAATCTCTTCTGTTGGACTATGCTGCAGCACTGCATGCTTAAAAAAAGGAGTTACCTATTAAGATGAATTTCACTTACACCAATCTCTCTAAAAGCAGGACAAAAGCATTCAGATTCCATTCAACAATTTTCATTTTCCTAAATTTTCCCTGTACCTTTTTCCTACCCCTTATTTAGGCTGCTCGCTAGAGTCTTGTCTTATCCACTAAGACATTTGTTGTCAGGGACAAAGTAAAATTGCCGAGATCCCATGTGACTGAGCCTAGCACTAAAGCTTATGATTGTTACTTAACTACAGATCCTTACAGAATTTTTTTAATTCTGAAATTCAGTGGCTGGTGGCCTTTGGACATTCACCTCTCACCTTCAGCTCCCCAGCAGTGCATAAACTAATGTCATAACTCACCTAACTAACTGAGAGCAGATTTGTCACAACATTCACATGGCCATTATGTGCGCAAATGCTGATGGGTTCTGCAGCAACAAACCCTTCCCCTTGAGAAGTCTGCTGCTTTAGTCCTACCAAGAACCATCGTCCAATGCCCCTGTGATGCATAGCTCAGCACTGCACAGTTGGACTAATGTGTAACTGCCTGAGCTGGGGAGGAGGAAATTTTTTTCAAAAACAAACACCATTTGCATATGAAAACATACTCTGTGTCTCTGTTCAGAGGCTGAATTTCCCTACACGCACAGATAACAACAGACGTTCAACCAAAACAATCGGATAATGTGTTGGGATGAGGTTATATACTCCAGACTTAATTCACTCATCTCATGGCTTTAGATGTTCTTAAGGCATATACTGGATTAATACCAGGTCAGGTAACCACTCCTCTTCCTGACAAATCCATCACAGAGTAGGAAGCAAAGGATGGTCAGACCACCTGCAGAATCTAATTACTTGGTTTGTGGTCTGGGAGGAGGGAGCCCTTATTGCCTCCTGATTTCCCTCAGATAAGGATTTATTTATCCGTGCTAAACCAAACTGGCAGTTCGCTAGCATCTCATTTTCCAGTGCCACCAGAAACATTCCACATGAGGTCCACTAATACTCTAAAAACGCAACTGAAAATATAAATCAGCATTCCAGAAATAATAATTTCAGAAAGATATTCTTATGTAATGTCATAATAACAGGACTATCTAGCAAGTTGTTGGAAAGTTTTTAAAGGTGGCAAACAATGCAACAGAGCATGACTCCATCCAGAGGGACAAGAAATATGTTATGTACCAGAGCTTGAAAGAGAAACACAAGAAGGGAACAAAGACACTGGTACTCCATGCCAAAAGCCACGATGTTCTAGTCGAAATCATCACTTACACTTCAAGATAATTTTGCTAGGGTTCCTTTTACACAGACTAGAACTTCTCAGCAAAACCATTTATAAATTGAATTAATGTCTTGTGCAAATGATTCTCACAATGTTTTTTTTTGTTGACTTCTGGAAATAATGTATCTGAAAATAATGTATCTTCAAGAAAAGTATGGCAGTGGAAGGACAACAGATTGTACATGCAAGGACCATCAGATGTGCTTCATATTATGCACTTAAATATCACCTGCCTTTAAAAAACAAGAATTAAAAAAACTGCTTAGAAAGATGGGAATGACTTTCTCTCTTCTTCTTGGAGGAATAATTATCAGAAATCTGAGTTTAACCAACAACTTGTAATCCAGTGTACTAATCCCTACAGCATGTGTCCATCTGCTATCTCTTGATCTTTCCTTATACTGCTAATGCCTCACATCCAAGACTGCTCCATTTGTATGACACCTCAGGAATGACAGGGCTCTTCCAAGCCTACATGTTGCTCTTGCACACTCCAGTAACTTCAGTCATAAGCACATAACCATAACCATGGCACTAATACTAGGAATTCAGGAATCAGTTGTGTTGGCAAGACACAGGTAGCTCCTGCATGCTATGTGGAGGCAGATGATCCCACGCAGAAACATCCAACAATCACTATACACTGCCTAGCCAGAGTACCACACAGGTATTCTAGATGACCTTCTAGAGTTGTCCTCATGGGCAACAATCAGGTAGTTATTTTATGCTAATAAAATATGTTGATAACAGCAAATATTTAATAATAAACCATGTAAAACCAAACCAAACCAAACCAAACAACACCTTAAATGAATTGCAACAGTGAGAGCTTGACAGCACAGGATCTATTTTGGATTCCCATAGCTGAAAAGAGTCACTTCCACTCCCCTAGCTACTCCTTGTAATAAATTTGAGTTAAAAACTACAATGCCAGGATCACTTGTGAACAAGGCTGTGTAACTGAAAAAAGAAGCAGAATATATGAATATATTACAAGCATCTTCCTAAGTTCTAAAAATGAAGAGAGAGGGAGGAAAGAGGGGGAGTACAGCAGTTGTGACTTCTGTATGCAGAAGGAACATCTGGAAAACCAGGCTGGAGGAATTAGAAAATGAAACAGCTCTAGATAATACTGATGGGAAATGCAGGTCAAATTCCAGGGATATGATTAAGGACAGCAGAATGTTCCTGTAACAATTAAGGGATATGCAAACAAAAAAAAAAGATTTGGCTAAGGAGTGCACCATCCTGGGGAAAAATATGGTTTATGCTGGAGCTTGTCAGCCTCAGCCACAACACTGCTGTAGCAGAGAAAAATACATCAGGTGCAAGTCCACATCACACTCACAAGCAACTGGAAACCATTTCCAGTTGCCGAGCAAATAAAGGATGTGGGAGTGCCATAGAATAAAATGACGAGTCAAGCACTGTGGATTTTAGTCCCATCTCTGCCACAGATTTCCTGCAGAACCTTAGGCCAACATCTTAGCCCCTCTGTGGCTGTTTCCTCTTTCAACTCTTGATAAAACATGAAAAGGAACAAGAAGTTTGTTGCAGCTCTGTAACACAACAGATTGCTTTCAGAGAAACAAACCAAAATGAGACAAAAAAACCCCAACCCTGCCTTATCCCAACCCCTTCCACATGAAACTTCTCCTGAGACAGGGGCACAGCACAGCTTCACAGTAGAGCCATCACCTGCTCACATCCAATACCAGCCTTTCTGCCAAGCTCAAGGGACAGGTAGCGACCTGCCATCACATTCACTGCTACCCAGCAAGAGCAAATCCCTCATCCTGCTTCTCACAGAGCTGAGATGCACTGTAAAGGCATGGTAGGCTCTTCTGAGCTTCTGCCTCTTCCTCTTGTGGTTGTCCATAATCTTCACAGACATCATCAGTCTCCTGGTAAGATGTACAAACATTGCATAGTGAAAACAACGACCTGACCATAGCCGGATCCTGGCCATGATTTCTAAAGCAGTTAATTATTTTTCCTAAGACAAATGCACTGAGGAGGTAAACTTCAAGAAACAAAATATCTGTGACTTTCTTATAAGGCTGTGGCAACTGGATGCAGAGACTGCTTTCTTTTCACTGACTGTTCATTCTGGGCAATGGGTTCATTTCTAGAGCTATCACACAGCCCTCACCACATTTTTCAGTTTCTCATCTACAACAACATAAGAGGGTAGAAACAAGAGATATGCTTTATCAGTTAAAGTAGTGGCACTGTTGTAGATGCAATGGTCTGGGGATAACAGCAAGACATGGCGTGCAGGGAGGTAATACCCTCTTTCAGCATACCCAACACTGCTGGAAAAATGTACATGTCAGACACACAAGTCTCCTGTGGGCCTGAAAGAAATGCAGAAGCAAAAATATCTCTTTTACTTAAGTGCAGAAGTCCTAGCCAGAAGCCTAGCCTGGTCTTCTTTATGGTATTAGTTGGTTTAATTTAAGAGTATCACCTTTCCAACTCTTTTTATTTGTTAAAACTACTGATACTTGACACATGCTATGATGTGGATTCATTTAATTTTCAATTACATTTTCTTTGTCCTGCCATTTATGTGCCAAGGAAACAAAGTGTAAAACTTGTACATTAATCACACTGGAACAACTTTAATTTACTCTGATGTATGAAATCTCACAGATTTTTCAAAGGAGAGATGCTATCATATGCTCACCTGTTTTGTTCCACTTCACTAAACAGATACTCTCCCTTATGCTAGATGAAAAGTAAGAAATGGCAAATGTCAATTTTAAATTATTTGATCTGAAAGCTACATCAGATCCCATTTCAGCTAGACAGTGATAGTAAAGAAATCTAGAAGCATAACCTCATTTCTCAAAAGAAACCATCCACACCAACTCCCATTACAGTTCTCCCTCAGAAACAAACCAAAAAAGACCAAAGATGTGACTGTCCCCTGTAAGCACCACAGACTTTCAGTATATAAGAATAATCACAAATCTTTGCTGATAGAAATGCTGACCAGCTCCTCTGCCCCAAACTCACCTTGGAGACTGAAAAAAATAACTGTTACTAGGCCTGTATTACAGGGTTTAGACTGATTAGGCTCTCCTGAACAACTAAATGGTTTCTTTCTAACACATCTAACAGAGTTGGTGCTAACTGCTGACCACAGACTCTTCAAGGCCATGTGTTTCCCAAGAAGAAATACAGAGCTCCTATTCTTGCTCTTGCTCTGAAGTTTTCAATCCTCAGAAACTGTACATTACTAAGCAGAAAACCAGGGGAGAGGATTAGTGGAGGCTTTGGCATTTACCCAGCTGCATGAGGGTAACCACGATCTTCTCACCCAGCTCTGCCTCTCTGTAGACCCTTCATCCTGAATGAGAAGAGGGCAGAAGGAAGGGCACTGTGAAGGGTAGAAGGCAGGAGGTCATCAGCCCAGCACTCAAAGGCACAGACAAACTGACTTCATCTGCAGGCAGCATAAAAGAGAAATGGGTATCCCCCAACACAAAGAGCAAATGTGGAGCCAGCCAGCTGATTCCCACTCACGGCAAACCCAAGAGAAGTGGAAGGTGACTGTAACAAAGGCTTTCTTTTATCATCTGTGAAGGCATGAGGATGGGGAACCACAAAAGCAGCTGGACCTTGGCTTTGACTGTGAGACACTCCCTTTATAGTGAAATTCCATAGGCAGCTTTCAGCTCCACAGTGTGGGAGTGCTCCTACATGGACCTGCCCCATTAAACACCTCAAACCCTAGAAGGCCACTCCACAGGACAAATAAAAGGCACCTGGTGCTCAGCTCTTGAGAAAAAACAGTTCAGGCAACTAATGAGATACCCAGCTACACCTGAGGAGAAGTGATGCACCCCTCCTGAATGAGAAGTGGTTAATCAGAAACGGCCAGCATCAGAGGCAGGTGGCAAGAAGACAAATCCAGCCAGCTGTCTAGCCCCCACACATCCCACTCTCTAAGAGAGACATTCACAGGATCTTCAGGAAGGACAAGCATGAGCACCTGGGCTGATCCCCTGCTTGTGGGTGGAAGCCAGCAGATGCTCATGCAGAGGGTCTTGTTGCAGCAATTAGCAATGCAGCTAATCACACTTCGCTTACCAATCTCAGAAGCAGGCTTAGCAGAACAGATTCTGCACATGACCTCTGCAGCAAACGTGGCAGAGCTGCCCTAGTCATGCAGGCACAACACTCCCTCAAGGCAGGGGGCTGAGGGAAGAAGTAACTGCACCTTCCAGACACAGACATACACCTTCCTCTGCCCCCAGACACTGTTTGCCCTTGCTGGGGTGGGGAAACTCCATACATGCAAACAGGCCACTGTTCTTGCCTACCAAGAAGCTTGCCCTTTCTGACTGGCATGTCTCACTCTGCTAATACAGGTAATAGAGCTATTGGTCCAAGGCAGACATGTAGCTGAATGGAATTATAGTTTAGCACACATACTGAATGACCCCAACAGGATCAAACTCCGTGTTTCTTTCCATGGCTGTGTGCTATGCCTTCCTAAATCCTCTTCTCTGGCAAGTCACGGCTTTGGGACATCCTCTGTTGTTTTGGTGCATTATAGCAGTCCAGCAATTCATCTTTAAGCTGTATGAGTAACACCACACTCTAAATGATTAATTCATTTTATTACAGCACAATGAGCTATGGTTTCTTACACCTAAACTTCCTATTACAGGAGGAATCTGCAGGCAATGTACAATGAAGAAAACCAAACCCAAAGCATGCCTAATTTACCAGACTTTTTTAAACTAGATTGGTCTAAGCAACTGAAAACTACCTGCTAATTCTTATTCAAATAAATATATATGTATATATACATTTGAATACATATGTACACACACGTAAGTAGGATTTGAAAAAAAAAACCAACAAAACAGTGACTGTTTTCCACAACACTTGTCAGTATTTAGATTTATACATTTAGTCTGATCCTTACTCCTATGGAATTATTGCCTTCTTCCCTCTAATTTGCAAAATTACTTATTAACCAGCTGCTCTCACTGTTAGTTTTATCAGCTGTTAGACATATAAATAAACAAATTATAAAGTAAGTATGGAGAATAATTAGAAGGAATGAAAAAGTGCACTAATGCATAGTGTATTCAAATTCAGCTGTCATTCACCAAGTCTATTCCTTTAAGGGCTTTTTCTTCTCACTTCTCTTTGCTGACATTTACATTAAAAGGTGTAGTATCTTTCAACTTCCATTTTGAACGAATGTTCCTTGTAATGAGCAACACAGGCTTGAAAGTGTGTTTGCTGAAATGCAGTGAAAAGGTAGCTTTAATGAAGAGAAATGAGAAAACTGGAGAACAGTGAATCGTTTTGCAATCTGAATTAATGCCTTTTTGGAAGAGGCTCAACTGAGGAAGGAGATGTAAGACTTTTGGCAATGCAAATTCTAATTACTTCAAGTCTTGGCAGTAATTTTATCAAATAGTAGCAATTTCATTAAAAGGTGCACTGGTAATCATCTACATAAGGCCTCCAGAAGGCAAAATATACCAATAATTGCATAATTATGTTATCATTGCTGTTATGATGGACCACATTAAATACCACAAAGAGAAGCACTGCTTTTTACTTTCTCTAGATATTTACTTCAGTAATTTTTCCTAGAAGATTACAGCAATAAGCAAGACTTTCAGATTAATAAACACGTTCACCAAATTTTGCAGAAAAAGACCCAGCTACCTTTTGTGTCCATTTTACTTAGCATTCTCTTTTCCTTCACTGAAAGAACTAACAGATTAATGAGAAAAAAAATACTAGGTTTAGTAATTATAGCTAAAGTATTTATATAGCTCCATTACTGAAATACAAGCTATTGCTCACATGTCATGCATCCACATGGCACATGGATCCACTTAAGAAACAGGTTTTTGAGTGTTCCCTTATTTGTCCATATAAATTAAATTTATCCAGTGCTTTTTATCAAGCCTGCAATAAGTTAGATTTCCTTTTAACTAGCACACAAACTTTGTTACTCACTAAGATGTTTGTAAAAAACTCTTCTGAGAGCATTTAACAGACAACACCAAATCTAATAAAGATATTTTTAATGGGGAACCCAGTATTAGGAGTATCTTTGCACATGCCTTCTGAAACTGTAACTAAGACAACTTCTTTGGCAAAGCACTGGAACAGGCTGCCCAGTGAGGTTGTGGAGTCTCCTTTGAAGACTTTCAAAATTCATCTGGACATGTTTCTGTGCTACCTGATCTAGGCAAACCTGTTTTAGCAAGTGGGTTGGACATCTCTTCCAACCCATATAGCACTCTGTGATTCCAGAGGATTCACCACCATGTTCTTCAGAACATCCCAGGGACGTTCTTCACCTCAAGATAATCATGCCAAAAACCAGAAGACCTGTCACTGATGTTGTACTGGAAGTGCCTCAAAAGACCAAGATGTATTTCTGACAACCCAGCTTCATTTCCCCAATCTTCTGTCAAAGAGATACGTAACTCAGCTGTTCAACTTAATCTCAAATGTCAGCAGAAGACCCATTTGCTTGCAAATTGTACTTTATTTCCCAGCTTACTAATAATCACAATTGCATATACATGGCATATAGTTAGCTTCTCATTGAAAAAGTGGTTGTCCTTCCCATCCAGGAAGACATACAAGAGGGCATCGTGCTGCAGTGCAGCCCGAGTACCTACCTAAACAAGGAACCCCATTTCAGCATCACTTCTGGTGGTACCTTGTTTATGAGAGGAGACCACAAACATAGGGTTTACTTCTGCTCCTTCCATTTGACCTCTTTTAATGTGCTGCATAACTCAAATCCTAGGTATGATGATATTAGCATTACTGCAAAGTCAGCAATTTTATGTATAATACCCGGAAGACAGACGTGCTACGGCATAGGAAGCTTTGACAGCTTGTGTTACAATGAACACTACTGGGAGGAAGCTTTTATTTTGTTGAATGTAACATAATTTTATTTCAAAGTTTAAAAGTTATGCTCATCCAGACATAGAAAATACTTCCATGCCACATAAAATAGCAAACAGGCAGCAAAGGATCAGTCAGTCCTTCAGTGGCAGAAAATTAACGCCTCAGTACCAGATCCTAGTGCAGGAAAGCATCTAAGGCACATGAATACACTTCAGGCAAGAATACCCTATTAAACTGCCTATTTAATTTAATATTACATTAGAAGTAAAAATGTAACATTTTTATAATGCTCATTTTCCTTTTAAAAAGTAAAAATATTCAACAGCAATTTGGGAAATACAGCAACATAAATTTTAACTTAGAACTTCTCTAATCATTAAAAGAAATTAAAGAAAAAAAAAAAGAGATTCGAGCTGTGCATTTGCTGACAACATTTTAAAGATAATCAAACTACTGAATTCATGGAAGTCAATTGCTGCGCACCTTTAGGCAGGTTGTGACACGGTGATAAACCAGCCTTTAGCATCTGGAGTTTTTAGCAGGTGCAGAGAAAATAATTTTCTTTACTCCAGCTCATTCAGTACAAGTCAATTAAGCAACCAGTCCATTCAAAGAGGAGCTACTGATCAGGAGTTGAAAAAAACCCCATGAATGTTTCTTTCTATTGCCATTCTAAGAATAAAAAAAGGATGCGACAGACTAGTTCTAAAAATTTTACAGCACACTGATTAGAAACCACCAGTTCTGACTACAGATAGGCCTTTCAGACATTAATTCTTTATTTCAAAAAATTTCTCAATGAGTTTTTTCTTCTGAATTGGCTGGCTTCTATGTGGTGCTATTTATCTAAGGGAAGAACATTTCAGAATTCTCATTTCCTTCGTTGTAATCAATGAAAATCATCAGTAAAAATCAATTATCTAATACAAGAAATGTCAACACTTCTTATTTTCATACTAAAACATACACATGAAGAATCGGAATAAGCGTATATGTAACAAGCTACATAATTGCTTAAATGCAGGCACAGTGATTAATCAAAGTAAGTATAACATTAAGTGCAAAGGCTATATTTAATTAAAACTCTATCTCAATGGTAATAAAGGAGGTTAAACCTTTCTTTACAAAATGATTAAGTACAAATGCAAAACAGTTAAAATGAGGCTTACTTAGGCTGATTTAATTCATGATTAAAATCAGATTTACAATGCTTTGAATCAAATTGAAGCACAAAGTACATTAAGAGGTAACTATTTTGTTAAACCTAGGAGAACTGTATTTCTGAACTGGAGTCAGACATGAATTTTACACCACATAACTGGAGGAAATGCAAACAAGTTGGAAAGGGCTGAGAAGAACAAAAGGAGAAGGAGTTATACAAGATGCACTAAAAGGCTGAAAAGGTTTATCATAGGAAAAAATAAAGAAGCCAAAGATTTAATGCTAATTCTCAATGTGCAAAATGTTATTTTGAAGAGGATGGTGTACAACCATTACTAGATCCATCAGCAAGGGGAAAAAAAATAGATGGAATTAAGCAACCAGCAAGGGAGATTAGGTTATATATTAGGAGAAGCTTTTGACCTTTAACAACTAGTTAGGTACCAGAAATACAAAAACAAAGCCAAAATTGTTTGGTGGACTGCACTACAAGTCTGACCCCATGAGGAGAGCATGGGACAGACCAGATGACCTCTGCAAGTCTCCTCTAGCCCCACTCTTAGAGTTCTGTAGGTGCTTTCCAGGACTTGCTGTGTCTTTCAGAAACCCAGCTGCAGGAGGGAGGTGAATGAGTGGGAAGGCAATGAATGAACTTTCCATTCCCGAGGGCTGTGGCCAAAACCTTCAGCCATTAACTCCTGAACAAAACTCAGATTAAGAGAGTCAAGTGTAAATTTTTAATCTCATTATATCCTTCAGCAGGAACCTAGTTAGTTTTTGGATGGCCTAGGTACATGAATACTCAAAACACTGCTCATTAGGACCTTTTCTCCCCACCCTGCAGCATGCAGGTTCTGAATGACAGGTTATAACTGTTGATTACTTTTTTTTTCCCTGTGGCTTTTGCACAAAGCTATTCTTTAAAAGAGGTCTCCTCCATGTCATGAGGAGCACATTCAGACACCTTGAGTGGAACAGCACAACCTTAGCTTAAGACAACTGCTGATGGGAAAAGAAATGTAGGACTAACCTGGCACTTGTCAGGCTTCCAAAGAACCTGTAAGAGATGCTTCTCTCCGATTTTCAAATTTCCCTGCCATGGCTTTCATCCCTTATCTTAAATCAGCCCATGCATCCTCTTTATCACTTAGATTTACAGCTGTCAATGCCTAGTTGACCAGCAAATTCTTCTCTGTATCTGATACTTAATGATTGTGTTACATGACTACAGACTCAGCTGTCAAAATGACATTTAAAATCATAGACATTTAATGCTGTCAGCCTCTCAGTGACAAAACCCCCTATAGCTGATAATGTTACTAAATGACACTTCATTTTAGTTACAACCTCCACGAATGATGGGTATGAAGCAGCTGAAGAGCTGCAGAGCATGGTAGCAACATTACAAATTGGCTCTGTTATTTACATGCCTGTTTGCTGTTTAAAAGAATGTAACTAAGAGCCTTATATGCTGTACAAAAAAAAAAAAAAAGTTGCA
>VYZU01001993.1:444-20480 GCA_013401355.1 Ceyx cyanopectus | reverse complement strand
ATTAAGCAACCAGTCCATTCAAAGAGGAGCTACTGATCAGGAGTTGAAAAAAACCCCATGAATGTTTCTTTCTATTGCCATTCTAAGAATAAAAAAAGGATGCGACAGACTAGTTCTAAAAATTTTACAGCACACTGATTAGAAACCACCAGTTCTGACTACAGATAGGCCTTTCAGACATTAATTCTTTATTTCAAAAAATTTCTCAATGAGTTTTTTCTTCTGAATTGGCTGGCTTCTATGTGGTGCTATTTATCTAAGGGAAGAACATTTCAGAATTCTCATTTCCTTCGTTGTAATCAATGAAAATCATCAGTAAAAATCAATTATCTAATACAAGAAATGTCAACACTTCTTATTTTCATACTAAAACATACACATGAAGAATCGGAATAAGCGTATATGTAACAAGCTACATAATTGCTTAAATGCAGGCACAGTGATTAATCAAAGTAAGTATAACATTAAGTGCAAAGGCTATATTTAATTAAAACTCTATCTCAATGGTAATAAAGGAGGTTAAACCTTTCTTTACAAAATGATTAAGTACAAATGCAAAACAGTTAAAATGAGGCTTACTTAGGCTGATTTAATTCATGATTAAAATCAGATTTACAATGCTTTGAATCAAATTGAAGCACAAAGTACATTAAGAGGTAACTATTTTGTTAAACCTAGGAGAACTGTATTTCTGAACTGGAGTCAGACATGAATTTTACACCACATAACTGGAGGAAATGCAAACAAGTTGGAAAGGGCTGAGAAGAACAAAAGGAGAAGGAGTTATACAAGATGCACTAAAAGGCTGAAAAGGTTTATCATAGGAAAAAAATAAAGAAGCCAAAGATTTAATGCTAATTCTCAATGTGCAAAATGTTATTTTGAAGAGGATGGTGTACAACCATTACTAGATCCATCAGCAAGGGGAAAAAAAATAGATGGAATTAAGCAACCAGCAAGGGAGATTAGGTTATATATTAGGAGAAGCTTTTGACCTTTAACAACTAGTTAGGTACCAGAAATACAAAAACAAAGCCAAAATTGTTTGGTGGACTGCACTACAAGTCTGACCCCATGAGGAGAGCATGGGACAGACCAGATGACCTCTGCAAGTCTCCTCTAGCCCCACTCTTAGAGTTCTGTAGGTGCTTTCCAGGACTTGCTGTGTCTTTCAGAAACCCAGCTGCAGGAGGGAGGTGAATGAGTGGGAAGGCAATGAATGAACTTTCCATTCCCGAGGGCTGTGGCCAAAACCTTCAGCCATTAACTCCTGAACAAAACTCAGATTAAGAGAGTCAAGTGTAAATTTTTAATCTCATTATATCCTTCAGCAGGAACCTAGTTAGTTTTTGGATGGCCTAGGTACATGAATACTCAAAACACTGCTCATTAGGACCTTTTCTCCCCACCCTGCAGCATGCAGGTTCTGAATGACAGGTTATAACTGTTGATTACTTTTTTTTTCCCTGTGGCTTTTGCACAAAGCTATTCTTTAAAAGAGGTCTCCTCCATGTCATGAGGAGCACATTCAGACACCTTGAGTGGAACAGCACAACCTTAGCTTAAGACAACTGCTGATGGGAAAAGAAATGTAGGACTAACCTGGCACTTGTCAGGCTTCCAAAGAACCTGTAAGAGATGCTTCTCTCCGATTTTCAAATTTCCCTGCCATGGCTTTCATCCCTTATCTTAAATCAGCCCATGCATCCTCTTTATCACTTAGATTTACAGCTGTCAATGCCTAGTTGACCAGCAAATTCTTCTCTGTATCTGATACTTAATGATTGTGTTACATGACTACAGACTCAGCTGTCAAAATGACATTTAAAATCATAGACATTTAATGCTGTCAGCCTCTCAGTGACAAAACCCCCTATAGCTGATAATGTTACTAAATGACACTTCATTTTAGTTACAACCTCCACGAATGATGGGTATGAAGCAGCTGAAGAGCTGCAGAGCATGGTAGCAACATTACAAATTGGCTCTGTTATTTACATGCCTGTTTGCTGTTTAAAAGAATGTAACTAAGAGCCTTATATGCTGTACAAAAAAAAAAAAAAAGTTGCAACATGAAAAAGATCATTAAAAATCCATTTAAATGTATATCTCAAGCCTATGTTTTCAGAATAAATCAATATAATCCCCAAGAGTAAATCCACTGAGAGATTAACATTTACTGTGCTTTCTAATTGGTATACCCTAGAAAATAGGAGTCGCATTCTCCCTTCAAACACAGATGTTTACACTCCCCTTATGCTTTTATCACTAACGGCAGCAATCTTGGCCGGGGGACAAACAATACAATACACTTTCAGTTGCCATTAGGTTTGGCAACTGGCCAAGGAGACTGCTCACATGCGTAAAATTACGCTCATTTCTGTTTGCAGGATTCAGAGTCACAGAGGATCTCCTCGGAAAAAAAAAACCCTTCTCGTTTCCTAAAAATGACAGAAAAAAAAAGCCAAGTAGAATACTTCTGCAGTACAATAACACAGAGTAGTAATAATAATTTTAAATTTCCTTATATGTCAAGTCCGAGCAATTTGTGTGTGCATTCTCTTCAAATTTATTTAAAGAAATGTCCAAAAGATGTAACACACTGAAATCTGGATCACCACATCCAATAGATGCTTTTAGCACCAGCTCTACTCTTTCACCCAAGCTTACAATGAACATCTTAGTGCTATTAAGGCTGAAGAGCCTCAACCATGGGCTGGGTTTCTAACAGAAACAACTGCAAGTTGGTTTCTATGCAGGAGAATATTCAGGACATTCAGAAATCAGAAAAAGACAAAAGTTCTATGCTTCCAGTGAGGGTACTTACAGTAAATGCAATGCATTAGGATATTAGACCTCATTTCCTCCAGCCATTCTCTGAACAGCTGAAAGACTTAAGGAAATGAGTCAAAATCCTGGAAGATGTTTGTACTAGATGAAAAAGAAAACAACATCTGTAAAATCATGTGCCACATACATAGAGCAAGACAATGTGCAATGCTTGATCTCTGCAATGGTATTCATCTTCACAGGCAGAGAGAAAAAGCTGAAAAGTGGCTTCACCTTGAGCAATTACTCTCTGTCTTCTACAAGACTGCTATGAGATTCTAGCAGTTGTCATGTATTGTAGATAAACATACATGTTATTGAAACTCTTTGATGATGTGTGCTGCTTGTTTCATCCAGTATTTGTTATTCCTTACTTTCAGATTACACCACTGTTCACTGAAAGTTCAGGCTAGAAAGCAGATTTTCTTCAAACTATAAATGCTTACTATTTGGTATTTAGTTTGACAGCTCCAGAAATGCCTCAAATATCTTTAAAATAGCTTGCACTAACAACAAATAATAGTTCAGACAAATCCAAGGAATACAGAAGTATTGTTAGTCTCTCACAACAGACCAGAGAGAGAAAAGGACAAGTTTCTCTCTGAGAAACTCCTGACTGGAACATGACTCAGACATTCCTCCAAAAACCTGTCCTAGTTCATGTTTACATGTGCTAAAGACATATCCTCTCTGATTCCACCTGTGTCCTGATGCAAAATGTCCTTTCTGAGGGTGACTCAGGATCCTTTGATCAATCCAGACACCTGCAAAGAAGCATTACCATTTGGACAATCAACAATGGGTTTCTGGGAGGGCTGAAGTGAGGTGAAAAGCCCACAGAAAGACAGTGTAACTCAACAGTATGACATGTGCAGCCATCTGTCAACAAGAGTCTCTCTCTTGGAAAATGAGCACATGGAAGTGCCTCCAGTCTCTATGAATTGTACTTCAACAGGATGCAAATGGAAGTCTCACCTTGCAAAATTTATCACAAACTTTATTATAAAGCCTGAAGAAAAATCATTTGTGCACTTGCTGGGAGAGGGCTCCCAGTTGTAACAGAAGGAAAAAAGAGTCAAATATTGAGCAATCTTCGATATTTCCATTAAGCCTCTGTCAGTGGCCTTAGGTAACATTTCTGTGCAGGAGAATCTGCACTGCCACAGGGGAGGGAGGAGAAGAAGAGGAGAAACAAGGAGAAAGAAGGGAACAGAGAAGGAGATGGAGAAGAAAGGAGATGAAGAAAGAAGGAAGAGATGGAGGAGACAGAGATGAGATGGAAACAAGGAGTAGTGAGGGCAGGATACTAGGTTTGAGGGGTCAAGACAGTGACAGTGACAGCAATCAGAATCCACATCAAGTTCAATCTTCCTCCTTCAAGCCTCCTTCCTTGTGGCTGATAGGTATCTGGAAGCATCATGAAAACTGACATTCTTCCCTATGGGCACAGGGAGAGCTTCATATTACTCTGCAGCTGACTGAAAAAAAAAAAGAGGCTGTACTGATTGATGCTGAAAGGAACCGTGTCCAGTATCCTATGACCACAAGACACAAATGCCACAAAGACTCTGGCAGAATATTAGGAGTGGAGGACAGGGAGAACTTTGGCAGAGGACAGGAAAGACACAGAGAAGGGATGTTCCAGACTGTTGCATAAAATGAGGACTGGACAATCAGCACATTGAAGGAAAGGAGAAGCTTATGTTAAGATTAAAGTAAAACAAAAAATAGTAAGGGGCTGTGTTCAGAGATTAATGGTTCACCTTCCTAGAAGCTACACTAAGTTCTGTTTTCTACATCTTCCTTTCCCATCTGCAATCACAAGAAGAAAAATTTGTATACCAACAAACAACAGGATAGTTGTCAGTAAGGACTGTGTGAAATCAGATAGTCCAAGAGTTTTCACTGAGACAAATCCAAAAGTGACTCAGGGTCATGATAGCTCTAGAGAAATCCAGCACAGATGAGTTCTGTCCTGCCTGCCACTTCTGGAGCCCCCTGCACCCTTGCCAGGACATGAACTATCACTCTGATAACCTCCTCCAACACAAAACTATCCCTGTGTGATACACAGATGATGCACAAATATACCCAAAGACAACTGTTTTTTGCAAGAGCATGTCATTTATGCCTACTACACCGTCTATTTTTTGTATACACAAGTTGGTCTCACGTGCCTCTGAGGTTGAAGTCTCCCACAAATAAGTTTCTGAACCCAGAACTTGAGAAAGGATCATGAAAAATGTTTCCTTCCTGCCTCTCCAGTACTCTGGAGTCTGTATCTCATGTCTTCCAGGAGATGCTTCCAATCTGACCTGTTTCTCAAGCTTTCCTTTAAGGACTTTTATTATTATTATTTCGAGGAACAACACATTTGTAGGAGACTTTCCCATTCCTGTGGTCACAGCACTAGCATTTTGCAGACATGTGTGCGCATTTCCAAATAGGAAAGTCCAAATCACCACACAGCACTGTTTTATCAATAAGCATCACTCTGTTTATCAATAAACTGGAAGAAACCCCAAAAAGTTACCCAAAGAAGACCAGTAATAAAAATATTTACAAATCAACACCTGTGTCCTCTCACATCTCAATGCAGAGGGGTTACAATGAAGAAGAGTAAACTGCCACTACTGTTAGCTCGTGATATTTTGGTTCTATTCGCTCCCAGCAGCATGGGCAGTGACTTGCGGAGCCCTCCCTGTCTGCTCTCACAGGGTGCTCTGCAAGGCTCCTCTCTGTTGGTGGCAGCAGACGCTGAACACCTACTACTGTGCACCGCTTCCCTGGATCCTCAGCTTGCTGTTCGAGAAGTAGCAAAATAACCTTTCACGTTAGCTGCTTTCAGACTTAAGCGCACAGGGCCAAATTCCTCCTTGCGTGCAACCCCTCAAAGACCAGCAGCGAGCTCCCTAACAGCACTCTCCTCTGCAGATCTCAAAACGCTTCTTAAGCCTACAAATCGTACAACGAGCCGCACGGTAACTGAAAGCCGTGTGCAAAGTTCCCCAGCGCTGCAGACAGACACACGTTGTATTTCAAATCACTATCCCTACGCGCTAGGACTCTGAGGTGAGGCAAGGAAACCCCTTTATGTCACGGACGTAGAAGGGAACATCTGAATTTATGCACAACACACCAAAGTTTTAGCTCTGACAGACCTCCTGAAGGCCTGCGCGGCACCGCTTTGCCCTCCCCAGACGATCGGCAGTGCCAGAGCAGACCGGCACTGATGCCTCGTCCCGCGGTGAGCCGCCTGCCCGGCCCCTCCGGACGGCGGGGCACCGACCACAGGGAAGCACCGGGGCACCGACCTACCAGCGGGCTCGGCAGGCACCGAAACGATCAGCCCGCCCACCTGCCTGGCTGGAGAGGCTTCACCTCTGCTGGGAAGCGCAGGACACCTGACGGCGGCGGCTCGTTCCCTGCCTATTGTTCAACGAGCACTTAACCGCGGGGACATTTTGTACTGATCACCAGATAGTTTATTGTCAAAACAGCCCGTCCCGGTGAGACGCGGGGGGGGGGAAGCTCCCTGACCGCCTCTCTCCATGCCTCGTATAACCGCACACTACGAACAAAGGAGTTGGTTTTTTTTCCTCCGGCGGGGCGTCCCGCAAAGGCGGAGCGGGGCGATGCCAGGGCAAACCGCGGGCTGACGCCGCGACCCCCGGCACGGCGCTGCCCGGCCCCGCCGCCCCCGCGGAAGGGGCCGCCGGGCACCGAAGTTTTCCCCGCAGCCGCCCGCGCCTGCCCCAGCCCCGCCGCCCCGCTGCGCTTCGCGCCCACTCGCGCCCGCGGCTCCCACCTGCGGGGAAGAGGCTCAGCAGCAGCACGGCGTGCGCCAGCTCCCAGGCGAGGAACGCGCCCTCCATGCCGCCGCCACCCCCCAAGCCCGGCGCCGTGCGGCTGCCGCTCGCACCGCCCGGCGCGCAGAGATGCCCGAACCCCCACGGGAGGGCTGCGGAGTACAGCCGGCCCCGCCGCGCCGCCGTCGGCTCCGCCTCCGCCGCCCGCCCCGTGCCGCGCTGCGCGGCGCCCTCCGCGCCCCCGCCCCGCCGCCACGGGGATGGGCGCAGGTGAGAACCTCCCCTCCCGGCTTACCCCCCCCGCCGGACCCCAGCCAGGGAATGGGAACGTCCTAGATTGCCCCAGTGGGGTTTACCATGAAGATCCTAGGTACCCTCCAATTACCCATCGCCCTCCCCAGCCCCTTCTTTCCTCCTCCAAAAAAATAAATAAATTTAACCAGCATAACGCCAGTGGCCGAATATGCACATGGTGCTGTCATGGGGCAGAGATCGGCCTCCTCCCGGGGTACTGCCGCGAGGAGCGGTTGGGGCTGTGGGGCTGGGTAAGGCCAGGGGGCAAGCCTGGCCTGGTGAGGGGGTAGTAGACGGCCTGGCTGGCCACGGGGTCTGGAAGCAGAGGGTGCAACCCTCAAAGGGCAGGTACAAAACTGTTTGTCTATCTGCAAAACCGTCGCTGATGGCATCTGAAAGTGCACAGCAGATTCTGTGTGCACCACCGGTAACGCTTCTGCCCTGGCTCTCACCACTGAGTTCTCAAAAGTGCCAGCTCTGGGCTGTCACCTAGAAGGGTCAGTCAGAGCACCAGAAGTGAGACTTAAAAGTATATGCTGTGACGCAAAAAGAAGAATTGAAAGAACTGTCTGGTTTGGTATGGAAAGGAGAAAGCTGATGGGCAGCTTAAACATGGGGAAGATTCTTACAAAGAGGATTGTGAGCAATTGTTTTTTCATGTCCCTCAAGGGCAAGATAAAAAGTAATCCATTTAGTTCTCAGCAGAAGAAAAGAAATAGCTTAAATGTTAGGAAAGCACTTGCAGAATAAGGAGAATTTAGTCTACAAATGCATTGCAGAGAAGAGGTTATGGAATCCCACAGAGGGAGTTTTTTAAGCACCGATGAGACGATTGACAAGATCTGGGAGTTCTTGCTTCTGTAGCTGCAGAGCTAGAGTGAAACTGCTTTTCAGGCAGAAAAAAATACAAATTACAGAAATGTCTGTCTTTAACACTGCGTTGTCAGTCAGTGTCACATGCTGCTGAGGTGAAAGAAAGGTATATATATGACCCAGTCAAAGGAGTCCATGCATTCACCAGCTGTACTCTGCCAGGGTATCCACTGGCAGCATCCTAGCAGGCAGGTGGGGGAAGGACACACAGACTGTCAGAAAACCCATACCAACACTTCTAGATATACAGAAAGACGTAGGTGATACATGGCAAAACATTCACCCGTGGAAAAGCATAAATGCAGACTTCTTGAAATGTGTTGGTACAGATCAGAAAAGTTATTGAAGGTAAATTACTCCTTTTTTTTTTTTATCTTCATATTTTTCACTCCTGCCACATTTTCTTTTCCGAGGTTAATAGCACTGTCCCATATGGTCCAGCGTGAGATGAAAGTCTTGTCTTATATGTTTAAAATGGCTCTCTACATTTCTTTACTCTCTTTCATCTCTGACAGCCTGTTTCTTTTGATGGCTGAATCCTTCCTCTGCTGCAAAACAGAATACATTTTTATTAGCACACCAAGAATTTAAAAATAATCCACCATTTTGAAATTGTATTTCTCACTAGATGCTAGCCTCATCAACTTAATTATAGGTAGAGAAAAAAATAGGTGATATACTTTAATTTTTTAACACAGTCCAGATTTTCCAAGCGTCTTTGGGTTTTGTTTTTGTAGGAGAAAAAAATGGAGTTGGGAATTTTTTATATAAAAACTTGGAGCGTTTAGAGTTTAATTTCTTGAAGATGCAAAGGCAGCGCACAATATGGAGCAAGAGGTTTCTACTGAAAGTATTATCAGGGAACATGTGATGTTGTTATTGTGACAGGTTTCTCCCTGTTCTTTTTGATTAGTGCTCTTTCAGTTAGTGGCCTGACTTTATGTTCTGCACATCCCTGATCACATGTAGCCAAACTCCACGTGGCCCTGCATCATGCGCTTCATTTTCACAAGCATTAGCTGAATGTTAGATATCTCAACATCCGAGTGGTAACTATATTCTCCATGTGCTTTGCCTGGCTATAAATAACTATAGTAAGTGGGAAACAGAGGTGAATTGGTTTTAACCTGGTCACTTCCTTTTTGTTTAATAATCATAATGATAAAAGCAATTGCCCTTTCAACCTCTGTCCAATGCACTGAATGCTACAAGTTCTCTCATCCATACTCTGTGTATATTATAGAAGAAAAAGAAAGCTTCTTAAGCAGTGGAGGATTGACTTAGGTATTTTTTTCTACCTATGTCCAAAATACGTGAGCTTAAACCAGAAAGGGACTTCTCTGTGTTCGAAGCTAGCATCACATGTTCCTCTCTTCAGTCATCGCTGTGGTACTGAGGCATTATGTTATGATAGGTAATGCCATGTCTTGTAATTGTCTACTGGAACCATCTTGCAGCAGGTTGACATTTTAGTGAAGGGGAGGAACAGATAGAGATTGATCTACAGACTCTGGAGACAATGAAGATTAGAATGATAAGCTTGAACAAATATGTGAAACTCTGTATTTGGAAAGCTTACTTCAGCTTGAAATCCTTGAAGTGATTTAACATTTATGGACCAGCTCCTTTGAACAGTCAGTTCAAAAGATTGCTTTTACATATCCATGGCACTTCTTACTGCCGTAAACATTGAATAGATCTATAATATTGGTAAGATGAAGCTAATATCATTGAACAACTACTGCCCTAATGAAGGACTTTCTGACCTAAATGAAAATGCATTTGGAAATTAGCTGGTTTGATGGTTTTGAGTGGTTTATTTATCAGGACTATGAAAGATTTTTTTATTCTAAATCTTTACAGGATATATAATCTGTGGGATCTATTTCATCTGTCACAACATATCTAATGAGAAGGGAGGAGACTGCCCTTCTGAGTAAGCCAGTCAATGCCAGCTAGAATCTCTCCTGGTAACCCTGTGATAACAGCTTCTTCTATAGGGTTATACTTTACTTTTTCTAAATTGGAGATTGATAGATCTTAGTCTGGGGCATATTTGTTACATATAAACAAGCATCCCCAGCAAACCAGACTCCTCTGTGATTCCTGAAGACTTTGAGAAATTATGAGAGCTTTAAATGTGTATCGATTTACCAATGTTGATGTAAAAGCTATCTAAACATTGGTATAAAAGTTTGTTAAGCTTTTTCAAAGTGAAAAGTGGTTAAATTTCTGCCTTGTGCATTCATCTAAAGCAGCGTTTCTGAAGAGTGGCTGTCAGGAATGTCATAAGACCACTGTGCAAAAATATATACTCAGCACTCTGCTGTATCTTAATTTTAATTGACAAAACTCTAACTGTGAATTTTCTGATCCTCTTGTTTATTAATAGAAAAAAACAAATGTGCGAAATCTGCTGGTCTAAACTGGGGGTATGGCAAGGTATATTGCAATTACTTTCTAGAAGCCTTGACATTTCAGGGTTTCCCAATGCATTTAGTTTTATTACTTTCCAGTCTTCTATATGCTCACACTGACATGTAAGGGTGGGTAAGTGGAGAAAACTGTTAGTATTTGATAGGTATATATCTTAAAATTTAATCTGTAGATGGTAGAATTATAATGTCTTTTAAAGAGTTTAACTGAAGAAACTTTGCTATTTTTTAGCAGGCATGGCACTAAAATAAACACAGATTAAATGGACATTCCCTGTTATCTCATTCCCTGTGGAATATGAGCCTTCAAACTGAATCCATTCAGAATTATTAAAGTGGGAGGTATCTCTTACTCCATTTTAATCCAATTTTTTTTAATACTCATTAAATTCCATTGTACCTGTGATCTTAAATTAGCATTGCCACCATAGTTAATGAGCTTTCCAGCATAAAATGTCAAGAGCCTAGATACAATCATCATTGAAGCTTGAAATATATGCTGTTTTTAAAGACATCTTGTATTATCATATGTATAGCACGCTATTGTAAAAACTGTCTTATCTGTGTAAGCTTAAGTGGAAAATAAATAATCTTCTTGATATAATTTTTTGTTAGTTTATAGCCTGCAATCTTACTAAGAAAAGAGATTTGTCTTTATGAACTGCCAAGTACAGTTCTTGCCTTATCTCTGGCTGCTTTATTTGCACAGGCCCCTGTTGAGACCTGACTCCATGCAACAACTTAGGTATTTTCAAGTGTTGTTTTTGTCTTTTTTCATTTTGATGTTTGTTTTATTTTGGGGGGGTGGGGGGGTTGGGGAGTGTGTTTTTGCTTGGTTTGTTGGTTTGTTCTTTTGTTTTGTTTTCTTAAACAAGTTTAATATATCGAAATAATTGTGGAGAAACAGCTGATGTGGCTTCCTCAAAAGCGTTCACTTTTTCCAGATCTTTGCCCTTCCAACCCTTACCTGAACTTCCCATGATGGCTGTTTGGGGCTGTAGACCTAGAGAACTTCATCTTTGCCTTCCCTGCCTGCTTCCAACAGAATATTAACGCCTTGGTTTCTGAAAACATATCCAGGCCCTGAATCTCATGACAAGCCCTAACTTTGCTTTACAGTTCATAAAGAGTCCTTCTGTGTTTTCTCACAGGGCTTTGCCATATCTGAAATCTAAATAAATGGCTCGAGAGCGGTTTTGTCAGGCGTTCTTCCTCCGAGGCGATTAAAGCCGCATGAGATCCACTTGACTCTTTTGGCATTTTTGTTAAACTTCATTCTTTTGCATATGAATCTGGGGGTGAAATAAGAAAACTGAAAGAAAAGCAAAAGAATAACCCAATTTAGATGACAGATATCAAAAGTGTGATGTGGAGAACAGGGTGTTTGTTTTGTCTGTTTCCTAAGTAGGTAAACTGAAAAGCTTGTTTATTTTATCACATCTTGTTGGTTGCACGTCCTCTCAAAGTATCTAGTATCTTTCTTTAACCTATTTTAAAGTGTCATTATTTAGGTGTGTCAGAAATTGTTTGTATTCTTTTGAGCCTTGTAAGGTATCTTCAAAGCACTTTAGGTCCCGTTTTGTTTACAGCTTTGTGTAGTTTGCAGAAATGTGTTGGTTCCCCTTTGTTCAGCTTTAAAACTTGTTAGTAACCTGGGTTATATTTTATGAGTAAGCAGCCTCCCTTGACTCTTCCTGCCAGGGCTTCTCTCATACGTCTGGCCTGGAGCAGTCAGCCTTTGTCAGGGGAGCATCATATGAGCATCCCACTAGCTCCCAGTCCCATCATCCATGTCCACTCTTCCTGGCTCCTTGCACAGAGCAAGGCGGATTTGTCACAACCCTGTCACCTCATCTGGAACAAAGATATCAGTGTCCAGACTTAAAAGCAACTGTTACTTATTACAGTCAAAGCTTTTCATAGAAGACAGCTCTTAAAATAGTAAACAGGCTGCACATGTGACCCATTTATTATTTTTCATAGAAAAACCAAGAAGCCTGGCCTCCCTAGCTGCTTCTCCACAAAGCTTGTCTCAGCTTCTGCTTGGTTTTGTTCAATTCCTATGATGGACATGGGCAACTGAACTTCTTAGAGAGCAAAGCACTTTTTAGTTAGTATCTCTGTCTTTGAGCAAGTAACTCACAGCTTTGGTAAAGCACAGCTTGCAGTTTTCTGAGGGTGGATAAAGTATCCACAGAGTTAACAGCTTCCCCACTGCCTCTCACTTCTGACTGTGTAACCTCTTTTTTGTGATCAATCCCTGCTAAATTAAACTGCTGTGGATGTTGTTGCCCTTCTGCATGGGGTAGGTAAGGTTTACCAAGGCAATGCTGCAGTGTCTTAGGGGACTGCATAAGAGATGTGTATGTATTCATGTTTTCATTACAATCTATCTTCACAGTTCTTGGTAACCAAAAGTCTCTAAGAGATTATTTTCCTATCAGCCTTATTCCATTTTCATACAGCTATCTTGTACTGCCAGAGGCCTTTGGGGCTTTTTTTTTTTCAGCTATGTGTATTTGCAAATGCAGTGTATATTATAATCCTCAAGCCCACGGTGGTGATAGATGTCAGGAAAAAACATACTCATCACTGGGAGACTAAAGGGCAGTCAAAGGTTCCTCTCCATTAGGGAGGTCATGCCCAACACATTTATCATCCAATCCTCCATTTTTTTTTCCCCCGTAGAAGTATTTTCAGTCTTTTTAGTAAGAGTTTTTAAACTGACATGGTGCAATCACCTGTGGAAATTTCCATATGTAGCCTGTAACATAAGGTAAGTGAGATTTTGCAGACATTCAATCACCTCCTCAGTGGCTGCTAGCTGCCTGGTATATTGTGAAAGCCTGGGATTGCACCTTGATGATTTTCCATTTTGATGACTTAGTTTGTCCAGTCGGGATAACTAGAAAGAAAAAAATCAGTTAATGAAGATGCCTGAAAAGAAAAAAGGTATTTGTCCCTGTGAGACAGGTGCTGTAATGCCTGATGATATTAATGAAATGTAGCTTTAGAAGACATGTGAATTTGGACTGCTAAGAGGCAATATTTTGTTAAAATGGATGGCTACTTCTCCTTTTTTCTCCTCCTGTTTTGAGTTTAGACAGATATAGTAGGGCCATATCAGTTCAGTATGCTCACATTAGGTCAAATGAGTTTCAGGATATGTTTCTGGAGACCCCTTTCCTATTTTAACTTGGCTCTTTCAGGGAGTTGATATTGAAATTACGCATTACCCAGGTGCACAGAGTTTATTGAGATGTTTCTGCAGTTTTTTTCCTGTACATGCCTATTTGATATGCAATATAAACAATGTGCATTAGTTTAAAGAAGTATATTTTAAAGACCATATGTGGTTTTGATCTGGTATGTTCAGCTGGTTCCTTCTTTTATGTTATTTCTGCTTCCAAATTCAAGAGCACTGATGGCAAGACCCTAATCCCAGTTGCAGACGCTGCATAAAGCCAGGCTCTGGCTTGTGTACAGGTTCCCACGCTCAGAAGACTGTAGTATTAGGAGGTGACCTCCAGCAGCTGCACCAAGGTGTATTCTCAGAGCGCCCTAGCTCTTTGTACATTCAGAGAAAAAGCTCTGCCTTCACTTCTGCCCGTTTTAAATCTTACAGAATTTGTATCTCAAAGCCTCTCTTTCCTGCCTCAGGTTTCTTAATTAACTGTTTTATAGACTCAGCCCCTACTGACAGGCAACTGCTTTTGGGGAGGTATCCGTTGTCACCTGGCAGCACACAGAACCAGTTGAGGATAGGAAAGTGTCCAACTGAAACTGAGATCTGGGATTCTTTGGGTTCACATAAGAAATTATGAAGCGTCCCTTTGCCATCTGCTCTTTGGTGGAAATAATGCAAATGTAAATGTCAGGTTTTCAGTTTATGATCCCATTGCCCCTCTAGGCATTCGGCCTTCCTTGCCAAGGGGATGTGCATCCACTGGGACTCGACTTTCACAGCTGACAGCGTGGTTCCCATGTCTGCCTCCATCCCAAACTGCTCCTGTGTTATTGAGGCCTGCATCTGTCATATCGGTTTGCAGAACACTGGCAGTGAAATAGGCTTAGGGAGGTCCTGACCCTTCTCTCTTAATTCTGTCCCCTGCTGTGACACTTTAACTTGCTAGCTCTTTCTTTTGCTGCCACAGCTATTTTGAGGAACTGCATAAAAGGTTATATTTCATTCCTAATCTAGTCCATGATCTGGTTTACTGTGTGGCTTTGCAAACAGGTCTACTGCCAGACTGAAGCAGGAAAAGAGATGAGAATGAGCAGTGAGAAGGAACTTAGGCTGGCTTGCTGCCAAAGCACCTCGCAAAGTCAAACCCTTTTTTTCTACAGGAGTCAGCCTTTCAATGCCAAAATAAATGCCATGAGGCCTCTATCTGAAGGCAGGTGTGAAGGTACTTACAGGTGATTTCTCCATCATAGATGGACACTTATGTGGCCAGGGTGATTTAAACAATGCAAGGCAGCAGCCGGCTCTCCCTAGGAGTGTGTATCTTGGTTATCCCCACGTCAGCTGGCCAATTGTTCTGTGCCCAGTCCAAGCTGCTGCTGCCACCGCCATCTTCATTTATCCTTATATTAAATGTTATACAGGATGCTGGTTATAGGTACAATCTGTTAAATGCATGATGTCTGATGTGTTACCAGCCCTCTCTGTACAGCCCGCATACGGCCCATTGTTAACACAGATGTCAGCACAGGAACAGCTTGCTTAGCTCGCTACACCTCAGAGAGCAGACAGCTCTCCCCTCTCAGCTTTTGCCCAAGTTCATGTGTCAGAAGTGAGACTTTTGTTTGGGACTTTGGGGATGAAATTATTAAAGCAATTAGGATGTGGCTGTGGCAAATGTCCACTCATTAGTATATGACAATGTGCTCTGATATATGGCAGTGACAAGGAGTCAAAATAACATGGTAGGGTAGCTCCTTTCAAAGGCAAATTTAATAGGTGCTGTTTGCTGAATATGAGTCAGAGTCTCAACCCGAGGTTAAATATTGGAGCATTATTATCCATAGAACCTCAGTGCCATGTTAATAATTCTCACTGCCCAACCACTGTAGAGCTAATAAGCAGAAATATGCAGAAACTGTTGTAAATAATATTTACAATTTTTCTTTCATCTTCTTTCACAGATGATTTCTTAATTTCTCTAACATGATCATATGATGAAGCATGTGTCATTTTGACCCTTGAAAGCCTGGAAGAACATTAGCATCTCAAGTTCCTTTCCAAACACTTCAGAAACCCTTCTGCAAACAAACAGTAGAGATACCCAGAACTAGCAACACATCACAGCCCTTGGGTTAATATTTGGCTGATACTATAAGCCACCAATAAAATAGAAACCTGCAGACTATATTCAAAGTGATATCAGGGTCCTGATATTTGACCAGAGTCAAATGTAATTTCGTATTCATGTCACAGTGTCGTGTGGTCAGCTGCATTGGATAAAATATTATTGATTGATACTGAGCTTGGTTTCTCTTAGTTCTTTAATGAAGCCAAGTTCCCTTTGAAATGAGCCATCTAAGACTGAGAGTCACCTGAATCTAAGTCAGATTAACTAGGTGCTGTCTATATCCAGTGCAGAAATGAAGGCACCTCTGGAATGATAGTTAACCTGAAGCAGGTGGGATGGATCATCCTCTGGAGATGTCTCCTCCTCAGAGGAATTCTAGACAACTATGTGAAAGTTACATGTGCTGTTTAGTCTCAAAGATTAACAGTCATTTCCTTTAGATGCCTAAAAAACAATAAGGTAGACAAATAAGAGCAGTGAGAAGCTTCCTCTGTAAATAAATCTAAAGCAGTACTAACAAAATATTTACATGTGGAGACTCGGTCACAAGCACATATCTTTCTAGAGTTTGCACCACTACCAGATACATCTCATATCACTTCACCATTTTCAGCTGTGAATGGCACAGCTTTAAACATGTCATCAGGTCTCCTTTCTCTGTGGAGAAAAGGAGAAAAAAGGAAAAAAGGACCTTGCAGTTGCCATATGGCACTGGGTTTTGGGATTCCCCTCACACTGCCCCACTGAAGAAGTTCAGTGAAGTTTCTCTATGCCACAGTGTCTCCAGCTATAAAGTCCAATGACCTCCTTTGCAAAATGCTTTGTGTTCTGCAGCTAATGAGGGCACTGTAAGAGCTAGTTATTAGCCTCCCACAGCAGCTACTGAGCATCTCCAGTGCATGCCACATTCATTTCCATTATGCCTGTGGGCCTCGTTAGCTGGCTAGTATGTATTCCTCCCTCAAGCTTCTCTCCTTTCTTTGCATCAAAACCAACTAAACACAAACCCAGTGAGTTACAGATGCCATCTCACTCACTTTTCCACTAGCACCTTGCCTGGTCATCCTTCCATTAACAGTGATGTGGATGTGGAGCAAAGAGAGTTTCCTGATAGTCAGCAAGCCCAGCAACTGTATTTATCAGTGAATTTCTCTACTGGTGCACATGCTTAATCCTTTAGGAGTACTTGTAACCCAGTGAGACAGGGTGTAGCTGGGAATTGGTAAGATGGACCAGCAGCAGTAGTAGGTATCAGAACTTTTTGCATCCCTGCATTAGTGTGATTCCCTGACATCAAATATTCTCAAAGTTGTTGTGCTGCCCTGTCTATGACTGACTTGTGCTCAGCTCTTTCCCCTCTATAGTGCTAGTCAAAGGTGTGTGTGTGTTTTGGACACATAACAGATCCAGGCAGGGAACTAGACTAGCTGAAGTATTGCTACAAAAAAGGGTGGAGAATGGGGTTGTTTAAAGAACACCACTACCACTGTCAGCAAGGTGCATCATGGAGTGCAGGCCATGCAGTTGTTCTCTAGGTCTTTGTCTCCTAGAGCTAACAACTTCTGGATGCTGCCTCTGATAAAGGTTTCAGTTCCTTCAGCTAGACTGCAGTTGCACATAGATTTTTTTTTTACTTCCTTCTACCAAAGATGTTTGAGATTAATTGCAGCTCCTTTTTCACAGACATACTGAAAAAGACACAGAGAATGCTCTTCTCTGCTCATCTGTACTGAATCTACTGCCAACAGCTGCAGAGCATCCCCAAGCAAGATGTACTTTGTGGCAGGAGAAGGGGAAGGGTTGTCAAAAATACTATGGGATTACCTTTCCTACAGCTGCAGCAAGGGTCTGGCCTTGGGAAGCTCTGCACAATAAACAGTGTGACACGTTTCAAAAAAGGATTACCTCCTGGCACTTGCTCTTGAGTGCGTTCCAAGGCACACCCAAAGCTCATACATCTATATCAGCTCACTGGTGGGCTGGGAGCAGACCCTCTGTGCTACTTGTGCCTTGTCCACATGATCTGTTTTGCAGGGGTATTACCAGAAACCTGCTACCCTGGGTTGTATGACCTATTTCAGCTGAAGTCACTACATTAAATAGAACCATCAGATGTAAGAAAGGACCATGGAAATGAATTGTTTGTACACATATTGCTGGTAGACTTTAGTACCTTCTCAGGTATGGTGTTTCTGAAAAAGCTCAACTTTTATGTTGTGTATTCCATGGACAACTTTAATTCATATTCATTCATAGACTTCTTGCACTGTTTGATTGACTGCAGCTAGATAAAAAGGAAAATGTTTGCTAACTCCGTTTTAGATAAATATGCAACACTATCTCAATTTTAAAAGCAAGCATATCTTTAGAGGGCATCTTTTTGTTAAGCAAATTATAGATTTTGCCCAATCTATAAAAGAACTGTTTCACTGTTCTTCTGATTCTCTTTTACTTTTATGATAATCTGAACATTTATAAGACAAGATATCATTTAGATGTTCAAAATAGAATTGTATTTTTGGACCATGACATCAGGTTTTATGCCATTTTGGTCTATTTTGAGCTAAAATTAAAAGTTCTTTTTTAAACAAACTGTATCTAATTTCTGTGCTAAATCAAACCAGGCAGTGGAGAATGTTTTTACTTTTAACTAGAATGTCACTGGAGTCAAGACATTCAAGTACAATGCAGAATTGTAAGATATCTCTGCAAAAAAAACCCCATGAGTTAACTGCAAAGTCTTTGTTCCAACTAGAAGTGGTATTTTTTTTGGGAAAGGAATGCCAGCAAGCCTTCATGTAGAACCACTGCTTGCACCCAAATAAGTTGATTTCCCAATAGACCTTGTTCCATTTTTCTGAACAGAAGCAGAAATACCAAGAACAATTTTGCCAGCCCAGAAACATTTGCAGACACGACTGTGTTGCTGATAGATGTATTTTTTTGACTCCTCCTTGACACCATTATTGCAGCAAAAAATTCTGGACCCAGTTAATGCTGCAATTAGGAACTTAAACCAACAGAATTAGCACAGAAGTGACATTCGGTTTACACATGGAAATAATATGCAGAAAATGTGAAACAAATAATTTTTCCCTGTAGAATATTATATTTGTAAATACACCAATGCTCCCAACTGGGAGCCTAAACTCCTTTAAGGACCTAAACTCCTTTACAGTATGCCTTTAAATGGCAAAATATTGCATATATACATGTTATATATAACTTTGATATTTCTTCAAACATATAATTGTTCTCTGACAACATAGCACATGGCAAAATATGAAGATATGAAAAGCAATATGCTTTCTGGGCTTGATAGACAAAGACACAACATACAACTAGGGGCTCTTGCTGTAACCAGCACTGCAGTTTTCACATTCAGCTACCACAGGAAGGTTAAACTCCATTTAGCTATAATCCTCAAAAAAATTGTGCAAATTTCTCAGCCACTGATGACTCAGGTAAAAAATTCAGCCCCTGTGGAAGGACTGTGTTTAGTATGATGCTTAGATTTCAGGGTCCATAAACAAGTTAAGTGTTGAATTCTTCACACAGATGATATTAAAGAATTGGAGCATTATCTGTGACCAGAGGAAGGCTGTAGTATCTGGGACTTTGACATCTCTGGCTCATATCCTGTCTGTTGATTAAAGACTGTGTATGAGCTAAATAAGAGGCACATGACTGTGCTTGGTTAGCTGTAGCAAGAGTCAAATATTCAAAGTGTGAAATTATAGTCTTAGATCTTTACCTTTAATACTAACCATGACTTGGGGGTTCATAGGGTCATTCTGGTCTCTCTTGCATTATTCTAGGTCTCCACAGCTCCTGCTGCAGGAAGATATCTTTATCTCCTCAGGTGTGACTTGGAGAGCTGTGGGGAAAGAACTGAGCACAGTCTTTCACATCACTGACAGCTGGGAACTACCCATTCCTCTCCTCCACCTGCTGTCTTAATTGTGATTTTTCTCATTCCCAGCCTCCTGTCTCTCCAGCCACTTCTCCTGTTACAACACCACACTGAAAATAAAGTTTCAAAAGCTAAAAGTGGTGAGGACTTTTTCCAGGGTATTTCAACTCCTGATACATATGAACACCTCTGGCATCCAGGGTGGGATGCTACTGTGAACTGAATGTGAGACTGCTCCTCATCCTGGAGTGTACGTCCAAATGGGATAAGGCTATTCCCAGTATGGCTAGCAAATCTGCATCTCTGCTAATGCTTAGAAATCTCTCCCAGACACACATGAATTGACTTTTTTTGATTCACCTCTTTCCTATCTATTAAGCAGAGGGACTTCCCTCAGTTTCATTTTCTTGTTTTTCTTTTTTTTTTTTTTTTTGCCTCTATACTCCATCATAAATAAGAATTTCCTAATTATTTGTGACCTAACCCTTTAAAAGTTTCACATGATGGTGACACAGTAAGGAAATGAAAGAAGGAAAAGATATTTGTAAATTGATCTGGTCACCCTCAG
>VYZU01001991.1:0-16790 GCA_013401355.1 Ceyx cyanopectus | reverse complement strand
TCCCTCCAGATTTCATCTGTGGTCTTGGAGACCTGGGACTCCTGGTAGCTGACCTTAGCAGTAAAGACCGAGGCACACAATCCCAAGGTCACACAATACAAGTTGCTGCTCTAGTGCAAATTCCTTTATTATTTCCCTCCAGATTTCATCTGTGGTCTTGGAGACCTGGGACTCCTGGTAGCTGACCTTAGCAGTAAAGACCGAGGCACACAATCCCAAGGTCACACAATACAAGTTGCTGCTCTAGTGCAATTTCAACTCTGCCAGTGAAATTCTTGGCCAACCTTGAACAGGTCAATTTTGTGCAAGGTGAATGGATTCTGAATAAAGCCTCTTTGTAGCAGTCAAGCAGACGCTTCACTGAATGGCTGCAATACAATCTGTCTTCATTCAGTCAGAGTGAAACTGGCATGAACTGTAGCTGTTTGGGTTAATTTAAATGAAATGCATGTGGTTACACCTTATTTGTGTGAGGTAGGTGTTTCCATGTGGTGCAGCACTGCATAGCTCAAGCAAGCAAGGCCTCTGCTCTGTCCATTCCAATCTTTAATTAGACTCCACTATCATCATTCTGTATTTAAAAGGCTTATTATTCTAACTCTGTTCTAACTGATGTATTACTTGGGTCAGCATTTGCCAGATTTTTGTGGTCCATGAGTTGGCAGCTTTTCTTGAGTGTGTCTTGTCTCTTGAAGATAACTGAATTGTGGTCACTGTAATACCAGTAGTTGCTTATCTCCCTCTGACCCAAAGGTAATAAAAATCAGCTTCTGCTACCTTTCCAGATCCCAGCTGGCCCCAAGGACAGTTAGACTCTACTAATTAGTTAGATATGCTTTCTGAAATTAGATCATCCTATGCCTTATGGCAAGAACGAGATGCTCTTCCATTTTTATTAACATGACTGTAAAGCTGAGTTTGACAAGTGAAGTGGTGAAAAGCAGATACAGGGATCCAGAAAGCATGATCTCAAATCAACAGAAACCCTTAGGAAGCTCTTAGACTGGATCTTTCCAGGTGATAACACCTTGTCTCAGAGCTATGTATCCAGGCTACTCTGTCAAAATTTCTTTTACCAAGACACAAATCTGGCATACCTTGCAGTCAGCACCAATAGGTTTTTTGCATTCCTCGCAGGTGTTGGAATACAGGTTTTCATAGCATTTCACGCAGTAGGGGCTGTCCTCCTTCAGAATGTACTTCTTACCAAACAGGGACTCTTTGCAGTGGTGACAGTCAAAGCGTTCAGTCATGTTGCTGTCTGGAGTCCAGCTGTCCTGTCATGAAAATGCATGAAATAAGCTCATGTCAGATTGAGCTACACTTGACTCAATCCTGACAGAAAGTTTTAATCAGGTCTGGTTTATCCCATTGTACCTCCATTTTATTTCAACTTTCAGTCAGATAAGTCAACACAATAGGAAGAAACTGGACTATAGATTTTGCAGTGCTGGGTAATGGCAGCAGCTCATTTTTACATTAGCCATCCACTGACCTGTCTTTGACCAGACATAGTGGTAAAGATGAGAGGAGAAAATCCTGAGTTTGAAGACTTCACATGGGATTAGTGATTGGGATTTAACCAATAGGTTCAAATCAAGAAGCTCTCTGTAGGGGATGGAGGGAGCCAAGTATATTAACAAGATAAGCCAATTAATCTTCAGGAGTAACACCTCCTCCTTGAAGAAAGACAAAGGTTTGCATCGCTAGTAGACTTCAGTCATGCACATCATGCATGGTCACACAGGCTATCCAGGCATCACTGTTATGTGCTTTTGCTCCTTCCTTCACTGTGATGAGACACGAACCCTCTACTTGTCCATGGGACTATGGGCACTGTTAACAGCAAGACACATGGGGTCAGTTTTTTTATAGCTGGTTCTTCCCTGATGCAGTTGATTTAGTTATCCTACAGCTGTGATGTACTGGGATACAAACAAGAGCTAGCTACCCTGGCTCAGGCAAATGTCAAACAATAATTACAGATGGGGAGAAGCAACTAGAAGGGACTGAAAATATGCATCAGCTTGTCCGAATTAGGGACAACTGTTGTTTGCACCCAAGGTCTTGCTATGTTTTCAGCATTTTCTGGATGCACACACAAGCAATGAGGACACAAATGCCTTCGATTACTTATATGAATGTTCATTATTGCCTGGGATGATTTATTCTGTGCTTTAGTGAAGTCATCAGCTTCTTTCTTAATGCAAGGCCTGTAGTGTATGTTGCACCTGAAATCTGTTTGGAGGTTACAGAATCAGAGAATCACAAAATTGTTGGAGTTGGAAGGGACCTCTAGAGATCATCTAGTCCACCCCCCCTCCACCAAAGCAGGATTGCCCAGAGTATATTATCCAGGATCACATCCAGGGTTTGAAAGTCTCTAGAGGACACTCCACAGCCTCCCTGGGCAGCCTGTTACAGGCTCTGTCACCCTCAGAGTAAATACATTTTTCCTCATATTTGAATGGAACCTCCTGTGTTCCAGCTTGTGCCCATTGCCCCCTGACCTGTCACTGGCCACCACTGAAAAGAGTTTGGCTCCATCCTCCTCTCAGCCACCCCTGACTTGTCACTGGCCACCACTGAAAAGAGTTCAGCTCTTTTCATCCTCCTTGCACCCACCCTTTAGATGTTTATAGACATTGGTACAGTCTCAAATGGAGCAGGACATAGCTGCTTGTTTAGGAAGGGGAATTTCCCAGGCTGAAAGTACATTCCACCTGGACTGCATGATCTTCACTGCCTGCCAGACCCAAACTCCTAATTAAGCCATATTTGATCTATAAAGCCTTAAATGGTTTGGGTACTAATGGCCGAAGTGGCTGCCTCTGTCTTTCACAGACAAGTGACATTTACAGCAGTTGAGGTGCTGTGCCAACTTCAGCTCTCAGTTTTAAACAAAAAGTTGTTACTTGCATAATATTCTTGGCATGGGTTGATCAGTTTTGGAGTTTGTTCTCTCTTCCTGGTGGTGGGAGTCACCTTTAAGGCAATCTGATTTCCAGAGTTCTCCTTCGTGTTTTCAGTTTTTATTATTATCTTCTATTCCCCATAGTTGTGGTTTGATTTCAGGGTAATCTGAATGGGCAAAGTTGTTTTGATAGCTAGAAAGCTTTTTTTTTTCATTTTAAAAAACTCAGTAAACTACTGAATTGTGTGGTGAATAGCACAGACTAAGGGGTGAGTACATTTATATGAAGTAGGTAAGGGATAGCTCAGCTTCTGGGATATCCTTTGAACACCAAGTAAGTGCTAAAGAAGAAAGAGAGACAAACCACCAAACCTGCTTGAAAGAAAAATATTGACAGCTAATCTTCTGTGCTGCTATGGAGAATACAAAAGGAGTAGCAGTTCAACTGTTGTGACTCTACAGATGCTCTACAGAACTAATTATCTTTCTTATCCCAAAGGGGAGGTAGGAATTTGTTAGGTGCTCATGGTCCTTAAGGAGTAGAGAGGATCATAGGGACTGATAACAAAAAGATGGAAAGTAAGGAGATTTGAGAGAGTGCAATAACTACCCAAAAGTTCCTCTACAACCTGTTTCCAACAGCAGTGGCTAGCACTGAAAGTGTAAGGGAGGAGAACTGGGCCACTGCAAGTTGACATTTCTTTAATAAATGCTTCAGCAAATTAGTCTCCTCTTGAAGCAGCAGTGCAGTCCTTACTACATTTAAAAGGTGATGGTGTATTTATTTACCCCTCCATTTTGAGCTTGTTTATAGCCCCAACCTACATAATACATTTGTATTTCCCATGAAAGAACTAATGAGGACTTAATTACCTTCAAGGGGTAGGCAAACTGAATGGACTCAGACCAATATAAACTGGTGTATGTAGGTATGAGTGAGCCTGAGACGAGTGATAGCTTTGTCGAAATAGTCTGTGAAGGACAGAATAGGACAGAAATCTGGTACTTTTTAGCATACTTTATTAAATATTTTTTCCCAAATTATAGGCTTTGATTGCATAGTTAATCTGCATTATTGCTAAGTTAAAGAGTGAGTGGGAACCATTTTCAAATATGCATTTTTCACCTTTCTTCAGAATTAGTTCTTTCTAGCCCTGAATTAGAAGTAGGTATGTGATATTGAAGAGTGAAAAATTTCTCTGCAGTCATGATGTGTAAAAGCAAAAAGCATAAAGCATGATGCCTTTACAGTTTATACCATTCTGTCCATCCCAAGCTGCTAAATGTAAAATCCAGAAGTGGTTTGTGACTGGAAGGATTATTCACTTAGAGGTAGATGTTCCCATCTTGTGGTCACAGGAGGTTTCTTCTTGAATGCTGTACTTTTCCCAGGAGCAGAGGCAGTCACTAATTAATAGAATAATCACTGCCACTATTTCAGAAAACACTTGAGCATTTTCCTTGCTATCCTGAAATGGATCTAGTTTTGTTATATGGGCTCTAAAATTCACATGGTGAATTGCTCCCCTTCATACTGAGCAGAGAGAGGCACACCAGATTTCTATGTCTCAAACAGATTTAGAGGTAGTCTCTGCTCTGTAAACACACTGAAATGGCACCACTGAATGGGGTTTAAGGCATAACTCCAGAGATCTGAGAAATTAAAAGACAAAGCAGGAAAGTTTCCAAGATTTGCGTTTTGGTTTTAGTTGAATGAATCTTTTATTGGATCCGACACTAATTTCAGATCCAATATCTGTTAAAGTTAGGAATGCAGGATCACGTGATTTCATTCAGAAAGCTGGAATTCATGGTGAAGCACCCCAAAGTCCAAGCTGTTAATATCTGAGCCTTGGATTGGATCTCATCATCTACTAAGAGATATTTTGAGGATATGTAACAGTTTTAATTTCTTCTCTCCAGAGAATAAAAAATTTAAGCTAATAATGGAAACTATCTACTGAAGAATTAGCAGGAATTCCAAACAAATAATTTCACTGTTGTCTTACAAGAAATGCAAAATCATATCAAGCAATGTCTTTTCTGGTCACTTGGTTCACATGTTCCCCTGTGTTGTTCTTGTCATATACAAAAATCATGCTTAGCTTAGTGCAGATTTTATGCAGAGCTTTGGACTTCAAGAAAAAATAAGGGTTTTTTATTGCTGCAAATGGACACAAAATGCTATTCAGCTTCCTTGTAATTGATCTGTTCCTCTTGTGTTTGATACTTGTTGACTCTAAAGCTTTGTGGGCTAGAAGCTCATCTCTATTACCTCTCTTTGCTGTTCAACAAAATATTTAGATTTTTACTGCAGTAGTAATTTTATGCTTTTTCAGATTGCTCTCAACATTATCATGAAGGCAAAATTGATTTTTCTGTCATACAATCTTACTCTTACAACATTAGACATAACATCTAAAAGTAAAAGAGACTTTCCATTGCATGCTCAGAAGTAAAGTTACAGCTTATGCCAAATGTTAACACTACCCACATTGTGTCTTGCAGGAAGTAAGAATTGGCATGAAAATTACCAAAAGTTAGTAGGCTGACTTAAAAACTGTGCTTCTTTCCTCTTTTTCCAATGTTTGCTCAAACAATTCCACTTTACTAGCAGTAGTTGTTATTGTAGTACCTCATAAAAATCAGGGCTCATAATGTCATTTAGAAATCATCCAAAGTTCTCCCATCCCATGACACTACTGACTACTAGAAAAGAGGACTAGCTGCCCCAGACTTTCACTGTTTTTTTTCAACTATGTTTGAAAGCCTAATAAGAGATGTTCTGAGCATCTTCTATTTTTGCCCCTCTTCGTGGATGTTAAACACTGAAATGTACAGACACACGAGAGAGAAAGAAGCCAAAAGAAACTGTCTAAAAATTGTAGGAGTTGTTTAGTTTATTCAGTGAAGAGAAGCTCTGATCTCTTGTTGGGCTCTACCTGTTCCCCTAGAGCAGGATGTTCTCTTAACCACCTGCACAGGAAATAAAAGATCATTGGAGTCTCCCATCTTCCTCCAAGATGTATACACATTTCTCCCACCTGACCCTTTTTTTCCAGAAGAACAAGCAGATTTTTCTATCTGTTTATTTTCCTTCCCCTGAGAAAGGAAGATTTGTGTCTGGCAACTCCAGTGACATAAGCCATGCAAGTGTAGAGCATTTGGAAGTTATTTATGTTAATGTTCCAAAGGCAAAAATGCAAAGATTTATTATATTCTTTTCAACTATGGACTAGCATAGTTCAAACTATGCTGGTCTTTCTGGCAAGAAGTTATTATTTTCCTGTAATTTAGCAGCTATTGCCACATTCGTTATCTATCATCTTGTTGCAGTAACTGCAAGTCACTCATCGAAGGGCTAATCATTTTTCTAAACCAGGCCATAATGCCATGAAAGGGCAGGGTGGGAAGAAGCCACTTTATTTTTAATTTACTTTAGGAAAAGAAGAAATAACCATTTGCCAGTAGCACAGACAAGAAGAAAAAGATAAGTAACATACACCCAGTGTCCACCTGATTCTCAGATGTTAGTTGGAGTAGATATGCACCACAAACACACAAAGCATCCACCCTGTGAGTTTAGATTTACTAAAACACATTAAGAGGCAATAGCCCTCTTCCTTTGTCTGGGCGAGTACAGTTTATTTTTCTTCATGGGTGAGTGCCTGAAGATACCATGAGGGAGTGCAAAGGGAACCTGAGTGCTTGGAGGTTTAGCTGGCCACAGGGCAGGTGTTGCTTGGATGTCTGACCCTCCAGCAGTGGGCTCCTGGCTCCAGCTGATGAAGCACAACCACATCACCCTCCATGGGCTACAGAAGGGCATTTGCTTCCTTGTGCTAATGACAGACAGTGCAAAAGCTAACTAGGTGCTGAAAGCCAAGTGATGAACATCTCATCCTGCAGGAACTGCATCCAGTCACTCTTCTCTTTCCATAGGCTCTCTGTCCTTGCCAGTGGCTACTGGGTTACCACTACATAGAATCATAGAATGTTAGGGGTTGGAAGGGACCTCTAAAGATGATTGAGTCCAACCATCTTGCCAAAGCAGGATCCCTAGGGTATGTTGCTCAGGAGGTACATTTCTAGTTTAAAAAAAAGAAAAGGAAAATACTTTTGTAAAGTTATTGGGACACTGAAGCTTATTACTATGACTATTGTTGATACCATCATGTTTGTGTAGGTCCTTAAAAAGTGAAGTCATTATTATGGTAGGGAACAAGTTGTTGGGTTTCCCTGTATCCCATGATTTGTGGTTTATGCTAAGCTTGGAAATAAAACAAGGATACTTAGACAGATGTGGCTGCACTCTGTTAAGTTTTCAAGTTGAGAAGAAAGTGGAAGCCTTCTGCTCTTAATTCTGTTTTGGAAGAACAATCTCAAATACCATCAAAATAATTTGTCTCACTGTCTTGAGTAATCAGTGCTTTATGTCATTGCTCTCTCAGATCATCCCTGTTAATAAGTACAAACCTCTTTACCAGTGTCCATGTTAAGGTTAAGATATTAGATGCATCTAATTACAGAGCTATTCATTGCTGCTTCTGAAGTTTTTAAGCTCAGAGTAGATATTCATCGTTCTCTTAAAAGCTCTCCAGCAAAAAACAGGAAAACTTGGTTTGATATTTGAACATAGTAAAAATAATTTAAAAAAGTAAAAGTCAAACCCAAGTAAATAAACCTTTCCTGAATATCCCACTCAGGCCTTTCTATATACATGCCAAATATTAAAAGCTATTAATAATAAAAAAAAGAAGTTTACATTTTAATGGACTTTTAAAGTTACCTTAAAACATTTTTTTAGTTAGGTTTTTCCAGCAACTCAGCTTCCTTGTACATGGCTGACTTATTTTGCCAATGGTATAGCATTCCAATGTATCTTTCTAAGTACTTAGAGCAATTTTCTGAGCAGACAGACAGCATTAGCTTGTGCTGATAACCAAAGCATACCTGATTCCTGTCTGGACTGAAAAGTCAGCCTATCATGAATTGGCAAGTTAATAGTCTGTTATTTAAGACTGTTTCCCTAATGTAATATTATTTTTAAAATTAAATGTTTCTAATGTGGTAAAGGTTCTCATGTGCCTGGCTAAAGCAATCCTAGTTACAATAGTGGAGAGGGAACACTCCAGCTGTGTTTTCTGTGTGGTTTGTTGTGTTTGGCAATCAAAATAATCTGCCTCAGTTTAGAGCCGCTCCATCAGTGGTAGAACAAGAATCAGTGGTAGCAACTACAAAAGCCACAGAAGAACGGATCCCTGACTCTTTGAAAGTGTACCCCATACAATTTACACTATGATTATCTGATGCTGATATTAAAATGACTGGAGGATGTATGGTCTTACCAACATTCCTGCATATATTTCAATTAGAAAAGGAGCCTATTGAAATAACACAGAGCATGACTCTTAAATCTACCATAGCAAGGAAGAGCACAGTTCAAGTGGAAAGGCTGGCTCTTATTTTCTATTTTAAATCCTTTTGAAACTGCTGCTTTCCTTCTTTTTCTTCCAGAATAATCAAAGACTTACTCAAAAATACTCATCAAATACTTGATATTACTTCAGCAGAGTAATTTGTATTTCAAATAAGAGCATTTAAGCAGATAACAGTGAATGACAGAAGAAAAAAATAGTATGAGACTAATAAAACCAATTGTTATCTCTAGCCTGACCCTACAGAAATAATATATAAGCTAAATGTATGCAGACAATAAACTCCTGTGGAGATTTGATTTTCCCGAAAAGAATTTTCTCTTATTGACATGAACACTGATAATCCCAGAGAAATTAGACCCTAAAATAAAAATATCCAGAAAATGTAATGTGCTGCCACACAGTGACATTTCTGAATTCGCCTGTATTTTTGGAAACCCTCATAATGCAATCCAGGGCACAAAAACAGAATGATGCCTCAAATATTCTATATTTCCTTCTTTTTTAGAAAGAAGCAAAACTGGGAGGACTGTGTGGAAGAAGAATGTTTTGTTATTTGTCCTAGCTTCTAGCAGAACAGCTCTGGGTGTCTCTATGTGGTTCTGTTTACAGAGGCAAGACAACAAAGCCCCTTTTTGTCTAAGATAACTGACCTGCATGGTGATTTGGAGGATCAGTTGATGGACATCTTTCAGCTACCCAATAAAATTACTGTATCAGTGAATGCCTCGTGGCTGTGAGGCACCAATGCTTCTCTGCTCAGCTGCTGTGCTATTTGCTTTCTGATATGTGGCAATGAAAACTACATAAACTTTAGAGGCATTGTTCGGCTGAGAACATCTTAGAAAAATAGGTTGATTACACATGGGTGAAACCAGTTTGGTCTAATTTGTTTACTGCGACTTGAGACTGGACACACAGCAAAGAGATCAGTTGTTTATGTTGAGTCAAAGTACCTGTGGTACTTTGCAGGTACTCTTGAGAGATGCAGAAGAAAGCACAGAAAGACACAGAGAACCCATGGACATGGACACAGGAATTCTTTTGGAGGGTGAGATCCTTTCTAACTGAAGAATGAAGATGTTGAGTCAACTGTAGAGAGATGTACAGTATAGTAAGGAATTAGGGGATTCAACAGAGGTGAGATCCTCATCTCTGTCAATACTTCTAGTCTAAATCTCAAGAGTGCTTTGAGCAAAGGATAAAATAGAGCTAGGTCAATGCTTACAGATATTTTGTGGTTTATTACGTACATTTATTACTCAGGATGAAGTGACATTTTGAGCCTTTATGCCTGTACTTAATAAGAGTATAGAACTACCTCCCACTACCAAGAGCATAACCTTAGGCCTTGCTCTGCTGTGGTTGATGCATTAGCAACTTTAAAATTGAAAATTTGCTGTGAAAGGAAGATAATAATATTCTTAAGTTGGTGTTACACTCACATTCCTTTTACATCATATCATTGTATGTACAGTAACTATTTAGGATCCTTGTGAACATTACCCAATATAATATAGAAGAGTGTGTGAAAAAACAAAACTGGGACAGTAACTTTTTAACCTGGCATGAGTATTTTGATGTTCAGCCTTGTAAGAAGCCTCTAGTAATTTTTAATCAAATTCTGTCTATATATAGCTAATTAGTATTGTTGAAATGTTAATGCTTCAGTGGCTGTCAATGTATCCAAGATTTATTTCCATTAAACCTGTCATTACCCTGCTATTTCGCATCATCACTCAGGGTAAATCTGCATCACAAATAACTGTGCATATGTAAATGAACCATTAAAATTAAACAATTAGAATTAATCAGTCTAAAAATGCAAATTATGAGATCCCTACTCTCTGAAGTAGTACCCAAGTGGGGGAAGGTGATGTCTAAAACACTACACCATCCAGAATTTCTCTGAAGATGCTCAGAACTCATTTATCCATCAGAGAACATGAATGAGCTTCAGACCTGCATGCAACTAGTCTGTGTGGACATTGAGTGAGTGGCAGTGTGCTGGTCAGCAGCAACAGGCATTGCTTCAGTTTTTGGACTGATTTCCATAGGGTAGCCATGTCAATTAGCTGGTGGTATTAACATTTATATGACCCTCCTTTAATTCTGAATATCCTGCCCCCTGTAAGGCAAGGCAAGGAGATGAAGACACAGCAGGTAAGACTTGACTTTTATACTTAGGGCTCAATGCCCTGCAGGGCTGAGCCAGCAGATATTTATGTGAATATAGGTCTTTATAGCCCTCCTCATCCCTTTCTTTTGGAGTGGAAGCTTGAATTGTCAGTGCAAGGCAGCAGAAAGTGTGACCAACCTTACAATTGCAGGACTTGTACTTTGTGACTGAGTTTTTTGTTTTAGCATGATGGTTAAAGCATGATGGGATCATGGAGGACTGTGTTGTGTGTGATTGAAGTTGTGTGGGGTTTTTTTTTCTAATGCAGTGTGCTGGTTTGGAGTGCTGATGTCCGATGGACAGGAAAGATGTGATTTCAGGAGAAGGACCTCCCTGGATTTTCTTAAGAAACCATATAATGGTAGATAGGAAACAGAACCTTATCGGTACCTGAGTAATATAGTTGGGCAACACCGTGACATTCTCTTCATGGTAGGAGCTTTGATATACAGACAATATCTGACACAGTATAGCCACTCCTTTGTGATAACAGTGATCTCACAAAAAATAATAATATTTTGCTATAAAACCCAACCACCCAGCAGTGACTACGTGGTTCTTGCATGTGTAGGCCTGCTGATTCCCGTAGGACCACACTCAGCAGAATGGTGAGAACCAAAAATAAGTATATTCTACCCCAGTGCTTCTGCCATCTTGGGTTCTTCTGAAAAGACCTCAAGAACTAGTCCATCCCCCAGCCTCAGGCCTGCTAGTCAGATGGAGATGTCAGGTAGGAGCTGCAGGTAACTTTCACAGATATGATTTCTCATCAACATCAGTTTGTGCCTTTTCAGCTGCCCGTCGCACCTCAGTCATGACTTGGAAACCAAAGATCATTATCTTTGTTATGGCAAGGGTGAAAGATAGTTTTATTGGTGCTCGGTCATATTTTGGACACAGTAATGCCATTAAAGCAGTGTTAGGAACTGCATTTTCAAAAAAATGGCACTTCATTTATTTATTTATTTATTTATTTTCTCTACATGTGGTCAAGAATATAGACAAGGTCTATTGACAGAGCAGACCCTAGAGCACATCCTTTCCCAGTTAACACAGGGCTGGAAAACAGACAAATTTTTATAAAATTCCAAAAAATTGTCTAGTTTTCTGCCTTCCAAATCCAAATGTCTCTGGCAATCATTTTCAAAGTTTACCATCTGGCTGATAAAAGGCAATGAAGATTTTAGCCAGCAAAGAAGAAGTCCAATAAATGTATGGACTGATTACAATAGCGTTGGTGGAAGAAACTGAATAGCAACCTTAGTTACATCATTTCTTCCCATTCTGATGCACGTATACAATAACATACAACCTTCTGTTAGTCCCTTCTAAGGACGATTCCTATTTAAGACAGTGTATAGCCAACAATAACTTTTATAGCTACTGACTGTGGCAATCTCAGTGTCAATCAGCAATCCTAGTTAATATACCTCTAGAGAGGAGTCAGGGGAGTAACAATAACAGACTGACTGACTGATGCTAGTATATAGATTTTATGATGTTTGCTTTCTTGTGAGTGTGTGTGTGTCTCTGTACACAGCAAAGCTGAAATAAGCAGGTATCTGGTGAACTAAATAAAAGCTGTATCCCTTTAGAGAAGTAGAAAGTTTAGAACAACCATTAGTGCAGGCAATGAAAGTTAGTATTTCTTCTATTATGTACACAGAGCAATGCATGTTAGACAGCATACATGAAAGACCTGCGTTATTGTGGCTGCACACACATACATGCAGAGAAGCACAAAAAGAAGGATTTCAGGGCTGTTAATTGGGATTTGCATTCTAATTTATTCTCTCCACATAAAATGAAGAAATATAATGCTGATGGCTCCCCATTTTTCCCATATACAATCTGTTCACGTTTGCCTGCAAAGAGGAAAGGCTACCTTTGTTTCATGTGCATCTGCTCTTGCTACAGTGCAAAAATGCTCCTTTGTTGAGCTCAGCAGCAGGAGTGTGCACAGAGGTGTAAGGAATTTCTGACTCCAGCTTCTAATTTTTATCACCTCCCCAGTGGATTACACACACAGCACAATACAGTCATTAAAAATAGTTACACATTGAATGACCGAACGCCTCATCAGCTCACTGGTGTGTCACTTTATGGATGGACATGCAGCAATAATTGCTCTGATAAGAAATTTATCTCTTTCTCCTCTTCACACCCCTCACTGTGTGTGCAGAAGAAAGGGGGACCAGCAACCTCTCCTCACATCTTTACCANCCTTCAAAACAAACTTATGTCACAACCCTAACTTGTATTTACTGTCCTCTTGTGCACCTGATTGGCAGTTAAATTTGGAATGGGGATGAAAAGTCAATCTCAGCTCTAGTAAAAATCTGCAAAAGCAGTGGCAGAATAAAATGGTGGAAAAGTTCCATTTCTAGTTCTTCTCTAAGGAGCAAAACCACCTTTACAGATATGAGTTATTTTGATGATCAACAATGTCCATGGGTCAATCTGTATTTTGATGCAGACTTTGCAGTTGCATTTCAAAACACAGTTATTGTGCTCTGGAGGTCTGACCATGGAAGTGTGGGATTAAGGAGGTGGATTCTATGTCAGTTAAAGCTTATTTAAATTAGATCTTCCACACTCCTCAGCCACCTATCCCTGGCTCCTCCCTTGATTTTGCACTGTCACTGGAAGATGAGTTAAACCAGACAGTAAGCAATTTCCACTGATCCCTTGAGCCACCATGAAGCTGCACCTACATCTTTGGAGAGCTGCCAGTTGGGTTTCCAACCCCAAAACTTGCTGGATGCCTTTGGCCAAGACATTGCTTCTTTCTATTCTTCTGTTCCACTGTCCATAAAGAGCTCAGGACAGTCAAACTCTTGTGTGAGCTGTTNTCTTTACCAACAACCCACTGGGGCATGAAACAACCCTCTCCTCCTCTCTGCACCCTTTGTTTAAAGCGACACCTTCAGAGTTATATTCTGTGAGTAGTGGGGAAGGAGGGGAAAAAAGGGATATTTACTTACAGAGCAGTAGCAGGCAGTTAATGTCACCTCCTGGACCAGGGACAGGGGGTCCCATCCATTAACAAATGTGTCAAGATCACACCGGCCTGCTTGCAGAGGCGAGCTGTACAGCTAGCTGGGGCTTTCTACTGCCTGTGAAGAGCAGCTCTTCTGATTTCAGCTCTGCAGTCAGTGTTGTGTGGAAAGAGGCTGCTGCCTTCCCCAGCCTAGTGAAACCCCTCTCTATCATTTTACCATATAAGGAGACAAAAGCATCAGAGACACTCATTCTTTTAGGCGCTCTGCAGCTGGCATTCGACACTTTCTCTATTCCAAGGGTGTCGATACTTCCCCCTCCTAAACATCTTGTCTTTCTTGGCCCCTTTCCTAAAAAAAACAAGGCTCCCCCTCCCCTCCTCCAGCCTTTGTTTCTCTAAACCCCCAGTGCTTATTATTAATAACGCAGCTTTTCTAAATCCCAGGGATCGCACTTTGCAGGAGGGAAGGTTTTACAGCAGCTCAAACCCAAATATTTGTAAGGTTCCTCACCTGCCTGAGAAAATAAAGCATTTGGTTAAAATCGGTATGAGGTTTTGTTTGCTTTGGCTATTTTGCCTTCTGTGACTTAGTGTATTGCCCAGAGAAGAGTGAAACAAGCTGTCTCTCTTATCCTTCATGGAGAGGTGTACGTTCTGCCGAGGCGCAAGCATGCAGGCGTTTTTTTTACAAGTGTTCAGAGGCTGTTCTTGTTTCTCTCCACCCTACTTTCAAAGTTCCCTGATAATGGGGAGGAAAAAGAAGAGAACCAAGGGAAATTAANAACAGACAAATTTTTATAAAATTCCAAAAAATTGTCTAGTTTTCTGCCTTCCAAATCCAAATGTCTCTGGCAATCATTTTCAAAGTTTACCATCTGGCTGATAAAAGGCAATGAAGATTTTAGCCAGCAAAGAAGAAGTCCAATAAATGTATGGACTGATTACAATAGCGTTGGTGGAAGAAACTGAATAGCAACCTTAGTTACATCATTTCTTCCCATTCTGATGCACGTATACAATAACATACAACCTTCTGTTAGTCCCTTCTAAGGACGATTCCTATTTAAGACAGTGTATAGCCAACAATAACTTTGTTGTACACACTGACTGTGGCAGCTAAGGAGAGCTGGGGCTGCAGTTTTGTGGCTCTGTGGGAATAGCCAACGGCCTGTGGCTTATGAAACAGATGTGTCAGCTGGAAACATCAGGGAGNATGTTAGACAGCATACATGAAAGACCTGCGTTATTGTGGCTGCACACACATACATGCAGAGAAGCACAAAAAGAAGGATTTCAGGGCTGTTAATTGGGATTTGCATTCTAATTTATTCTCTCCACATAAAATGAAGAAATATAATGCTGATGGCTCCCCATTTTTCCCATATACAATCTGTTCACGTTTGCCTGCAAAGAGGAAAGGCTACCTTTGTTTCATGTGCATCTGCTCTTGCTACAGTGCAAAAATGCTCCTTTGTTGAGCTCAGCAGCAGGAGTGTGCACAGAGGTGTAAGGAATTTCTGACTCCAGCTTCTAATTTTTATCACCTCCCCAGTGGATTACACACACAGCACAATACAGTCATTAAAAATAGTTACACATTGAATGACCGAACGCCTCATCAGCTCACTGGTGTGTCACTTTATGGATGGACATGCAGCAATAATTGCTCTGATAAGAAATTTATCTCTTTCTCCTCTTCACACCCCTCACTGTGTGTGCAGAAGAAAGGGGGACCAGCAACCTCTCCTCACATCTTTACCAACAACCCACTGGGGCATGAAACAACCCTCTCCTCCTCTCTGCACCCTTTGTTTAAAGCGACACCTTCAGAGTTATATTCTGTGAGTAGTGGGGAAGGAGGGGAAAAAAGGGATATTTACTTACAGAGCAGTAGCAGGCAGTTAATGTCACCTCCTGGACCAGGGACAGGGGGTCCCATCCATTAACAAATGTGTCAAGATCACACCGGCCTGCTTGCAGAGGCGAGCTGTACAGCTAGCTGGGGCTTTCTACTGCCTGTGAAGAGCAGCTCTTCTGATTTCAGCTCTGCAGTCAGTGTTGTGTGGAAAGAGGCTGCTGCCTTCCCCAGCCTAGTGAAACCCCTCTCTATCATTTTACCATATAAGGAGACAAAAGCATCAGAGACACTCATTCTTTTAGGCGCTCTGCAGCTGGCATTCGACACTTTCTCTATTCCAAGGGTGTCGATACTTCCCCCTCCTAAACATCTTGTCTTTCTTGGCCCCTTTCCTAAAAAAAACAAGGCTCCCCCTCCCCTCCTCCAGCCTTTGTTTCTCTAAACCCCCAGTGCTTATTATTAATAACGCAGCTTTTCTAAATCCCAGGGATCGCACTTTGCAGGAGGGAAGGTTTTACAGCAGCTCAAACCCAAATATTTGTAAGGTTCCTCACCTGCCTGAGAAAATAAAGCATTTGGTTAAAATCGGTATGAGGTTTTGTTTGCTTTGGCTATTTTGCCTTCTGTGACTTAGTGTATTGCCCAGAGAAGAGTGAAACAAGCTGTCTCTCTTATCCTTCATGGAGAGGTGTACGTTCTGCCGAGGCGCAAGCATGCAGGCGTTTTTTTTACAAGTGTTCAGAGGCTGTTCTTGTTTCTCTCCACCCTACTTTCAAAGTTCCCTGATAATGGGGAGGAAAAAGAAGAGAACCAAGGGAAATTAACGAAAAAAAAAAACCAAACAACAAACCCTTGTGCAAGAGAAAGCCAAAGGACCAGATTGTCTCCACAAACAGTCAGGACCCAGTGGAGAAACATGCCAGTGGGCACAAGAGAAGGGGAACCATTAATCCTCCTATAACAGGAACTAATTTTTCTGCTCAAAAATCCAATTTCATTTATCAACCATCCTAGCAGAAACACATTCTGTTAATCAAAACAGCAAGGGGCCTGGGAAACCTCCCAGAGGGAAGGCTTAGCATCAGAAGCAGACGAGAGATGTCTGCTCTGCTATTTGAGGGGTAGGGTGAGGAGGCAATTCAGGGTAATACTTCAGTAATGACTGGTGCTTGCCAAAGGGAGGTGCTTTAATTTGAATGCTTTCAAACTTAAGAGAAACCAGTAGGATAAAAATGTAAACCCCATTATTCCAAGCCATTGTTTCTGTTGTTTTGCATCCAGATGCTGCAAGATAGTCCAACATCCTTTTGCATTGGACACCAGGTGGTAGTGTTTGGGTGGTGGTGCAGGTGTGTATGGGTTGGCAAAGGGTTTCTCCTTCAAAACAAACTTATGTCACA
>VYZU01001990.1:37396-51508 GCA_013401355.1 Ceyx cyanopectus | reverse complement strand
GGTTCTAGTTGTCAGGATGGCTGACAACTTTTGTCCCAAAGGTAGTGCAAGGGATGAGTACATAAGCACCCATGGTTACCCAAGAAAGCACATTGTGGGCTACTCTGTAGCAGTGACTGAGTCTCTGGAATTTTCACTCTGAGGGTTGTAGTCTACATGTAAATGTGGTCTTGATGGTTTGTTGTTTATCTGTACTTCTATACTGAAAATAGTCACTTGAAATGATTTTATTTTTTTTTCTTTAGTTTCTATTAGGATCTAACATGTAATTTGTATATAAAAATTTACTTACTGGTATAACTTTGGTGGAGTTATCCTAGAATGAAGTTTGGTAAGAGCAAATAAGAAGCAGAGATTCAGTCTCTGAACAAGGAAAAGGAGGAGAAACACTTTGAGGATTGCAGCTGTAACTGTTGTCTCCTGCCAAGAAAACAGGGGTTCTAGTTGTCAGGATGGCTGCACGTCCTGGACAGTGAAATGTGGTCCATTATTGGAGATGGCTGTGGCACATGTCAGCATTTACTCCTTCAACACTGACTTCTTGGTAGATAGTGGAATTGTGACTTTCACCTTCACCTTTCAGTTCTGCTTTCACTACACAGTATCCCAGCTGGCATTACAATGGACAAACTATGTCCCAGTGACCTCATCATATCTCTTGGGGGCTTTGTACCCCTGTTTGTGCTTGCTTGTGCATACATGACAGTATTGTTTTACATTTTTTTCTTTCTTTGTTCATAGGATATTAGAATGTGTTGCAGCCCTATTATTTCTTATCAGGGATTGCTTGTTTTTACTAGGAGGAAAAACAGGGGCATGGTTTAGACACAGAGTCCAAATTCCTATCTACCCCCCCTTTCTTTTCATTATTTCCTTGGGGTTAAATAACATTAAAATTATGCAGGGAAACTTAAATTTACTTTTTCACAGCCTCTAATTTCTGAACAAAAGCAGTTGTGGATGGAGTATTTGCTTACAGATGTGTGTTTGCCATTTTGGAGCACCTTCTCTGATTTGGGCTTTGAGTATGTTGAAGTTAACAAGGAAGTGTGTGGCTTCTTCCCCCAAACCCAAGTGTCTTCTAGGCTGATCAGGGGGCAGTTTGCTTGGGGCTTTCAGAGGTTTAAATTGGACCAAACAAAATGAGTGTCAAGACAAAGTGGTGTTCTTTTGTTCATTCCTCGAATGTCTTGCAGGAGACTGTTTCAGTTCTTCCTTTTTGTGTTATTAGGATAATGTTTCTTTGGCTCATTTCCTTGACAGTATTAATCAAATGCAAGAAAATCAAATTACTTGGGAAAATGTGTTCTCCTGAGGACAGGTGTTTCTTTTCCATTCTGTTGTGGAAGACTTCCATTGAGGGCTTGGAGTCAATAGCCCAGTTTTCTCAGTCTTATCTTTATCATCCTATATTCCTTGAATTAGGCAGAGGTCTAATATTTCAGCTGCTCTGAACCGCACAGGTAGGAAACCTCTGATGTGCTGCTTATGTTTGTAGAGAATAAATAAACAACCTTTAGGCACCTGCAAAGCAAATATTAGTTTAGAAGCCCAATTCTCTTTCAGCTCTAGCCACTTCTAGCTTGGATTTTTTAAAATATATATATTTTTAATTTTTATTGCCACCTTTAAGTGCACCTTCTCTCTGGTTATCTGAAACCTGTTACACAGTTCCTTTTAGCAGCTGAATTGCACGTGTGACTAGCATGCTAGGTGACCAGTGTACAGGTCTATGGGCAGGATCTGAAACACCATTCTTTGGTAACAAGAGAGATAAAATTATTAAAACTTGCTCTCCTTTATAAAAGAAACTAAATTAAAATGCTTCCTAATTCCCAGCAATCAAGAGGAAAGAATCTGATCTACCCAACATTTACAGCATGTGTTTGCAGGTTTGGAAAAATAAACAGGTAATAATTTAGTTGGAAATAACTCTGAGCATCCTCAGGAGGCAGCTCTTTGTAGGAAAGGTGTGTGAACATTATCTTGCTATTGTGCTTTAATGAAATACAGACTTGCAGGCACATCTGGCAAACAGGTACAGTGCAAGTAAGTGCAGAGCTAATTTATGTTACCTTGCATGATCAAAAGAAGCTCTGAGGGTGATTGCTTTATTCTGTGGAGGATTGTTTGCCAGAAATATTTAGGTTATTCCCAGTGGATAACCTCTGAAAGATATTTATCTTCTCTTGTACAAAGAGTGGGTAAGTGTAAAGTGAATTGCAAATTTTCCATAGAATAAAATTGCCATGCTGGAGCAGATCAGGGAACTAGCCTAGATGGACTTTTGATCCTCCCACTTCTTTCTTCAACAGCTGCTCACAGTGGTAGAGTACTCACTCAAGCTGTTCTTGCACCCTTCAATTCGGGAAGAGTATTTTCCAGCCCCTGGCAGTTTTGTGCTTCAGGGAGTTTGAGGTAGTGCCTTTTTACAGTTGGTCATTCCCTGTGGATTCTCCTTCCAGGAACCTGCCCAGCTGCTCTTCAAATGGCCTTCAAATTTTTAGAAAGTAGAAAATATCACAGGTATGNATAACTTTGGTGGAGTTATCCTAGAATGAAGTTTGGTAAGAGCAAATAAGAAGCAGAGATTCAGTCTCTGAACAAGGAAAAGGAGGAGAAACACTTTGAGGATTGCAGCTGTAACTGTTGTCTCCTGCCAAGAAAACAGGGGTTCTAGTTGTCAGGATGGCTGCACGTCCTGGACAGTGAAATGTGGTCCATTATTGGAGATGGCTGTGGCACATGTCAGCATTTACTCCTTCAACACTGACTTCTTGGTAGATAGTGGAATTGTGACTTTCACCTTCACCTTTCAGTTCTGCTTTCACTACACAGTATCCCAGCTGGCATTACAATGGACAAACTATGTCCCAGTGACCTCATCATATCTCTTGGGGGCTTTGTACCCCTGTTTGTGCTTGCTTGTGCATACATGACAGTATTGTTTTACATTTTTTTCTTTCTTTGTTCATAGGATATTAGAATGTGTTGCAGCCCTATTATTTCTTATCAGGGATTGCTTGTTTTTACTAGGAGGAAAAACAGGGGCATGGTTTAGACACAGAGTCCAAATTCCTATCTACCCCCCCTTTCTTTTCATTATTTCCTTGGGGTTAAATAACATTAAAATTATGCAGGGAAACTTAAATTTACTTTTTCACAGCCTCTAATTTCTGAACAAAAGCAGTTGTGGATGGAGTATTTGCTTACAGATGTGTGTTTGCCATTTTGGAGCACCTTCTCTGATTTGGGCTTTGAGTATGTTGAAGTTAACAAGGAAGTGTGTGGCTTCTTCCCCCAAACCCAAGTGTCTTCTAGGCTGATCAGGGGGCAGTTTGCTTGGGGCTTTCAGAGGTTTAAATTGGACCAAACAAAATGAGTGTCAAGACAAAGTGGTGTTCTTTTGTTCATTCCTCGAATGTCTTGCAGGAGACTGTTTCAGTTCTTCCTTTTTGTGTTATTAGGATAATGTTTCTTTGGCTCATTTCCTTGACAGTATTAATCAAATGCAAGAAAATCAAATTACTTGGGAAAATGTGTTCTCCTGAGGACAGGTGTTTCTTTTCCATTCTGTTGTGGAAGACTTCCATTGAGGGCTTGGAGTCAATAGCCCAGTTTTCTCAGTCTTATCTTTATCATCCTATATTCCTTGAATTAGGCAGAGGTCTAATATTTCAGCTGCTCTGAACCGCACAGGTAGGAAACCTCTGATGTGCTGCTTATGTTTGTAGAGAATAAATAAACAACCTTTAGGCACCTGCAAAGCAAATATTAGTTTAGAAGCCCAATTCTCTTTCAGCTCTAGCCACTTCTAGCTTGGATTTTTTAAAATATATATATTTTTAATTTTTATTGCCACCTTTAAGTGCACCTTCTCTCTGGTTATCTGAAACCTGTTACACAGTTCCTTTTAGCAGCTGAATTGCACGTGTGACTAGCATGCTAGGTGACCAGTGTACAGGTCTATGGGCAGGATCTGAAACACCATTCTTTGGTACCAAGAGAGATAAAATTATTAAAACTTGCTCTCCTTTATAAAAGAAACTAAATTAAAATGCTTCCTAATTCCCAGCAATCAAGAGGAAAGAATCTGATCTACTCAACATTTACAGCATGTGTTTGCAGGTTTGGAAAAATAAACAGCTAATAATTTAGTTGGAAATAACTCTGAGCATCCTCAGGAGGCAGCTCTTTGTAGGAAAGGTGTGTGAACATTATCTTGCTATTGTGCTTTAATGAAATACAGACTTGCAGGCACATCTGGCAAACAGGTACAGTGCAAGTAAGTGCAGAGCTAATTTATGTTACCTTGCATGATCAAAAGAAGCTCTGAGGGTGATTGCTTTATTCTGTGGAGGATTGTTTGCCAGAAATATTTAGGTTATTCCCAGTGGATAACCTCTGAAAGATATTTATCTTCTCTTGTACAAAGAGTGGGTAAGTGTAAAGTGAATTGCAAATTTTCCATAGAATAAAATTGCCATGCTGGAGCAGATCAGGGAACTAGCCTAGATGGACTTTTGATCCTCCCACTTCTTTCTTCAACAGCTGCTCACAGTGGTAGAGTACTCACTCAAGCTGTTCTTGCACCCTTCAATTCGGGAAGAGTATTTTCCAGCCCCTGGCAGTTTTGTGCTTCAGGGAGTTTGAGGTAGTGCCTTTTTACAGTTGGTCATTCCCTGTGGATTCTCCTTCCAGGAACCTGCCCAGCTGCTCTTCAAATGGCCTTCAAATTTTTAGAAAGTAGAAAATATCACAGGTATGAGTTCACTGAGTTTAAATGCACTCCAAGTGAGGAACCAGCTCCTTTTGGTTATTTTGGACTTGAAATTTTCACTTGATAGTCTGTAGCTATATTGTAAAATGAATTTTCTCCATTCACTTTCAGCATTGTGTTGAAGGCTCAGTAGTTGTTTCTCTCTGTTCCAATCCTGCCCTCTTCTCCAGGTCATCTCTTTACAGGGTGGAAATCCCTGTAAAGGATTGAGGAATGACTGATGTGGCCATTCCTCCACTGGAAGCTGGACTGTCTGCACTGCATGATGTTTTCTTAAAACACTTCAACAATTATTTTCCATTCATAAACCTTGTCGTAGTTTTTTTTCCTATCTTTTCCAGTTATGGTTTGTATGGAATTCGAGATTGAGAACCTCAATGTGGGAACATAATTTCTTTAAGTAGTATTTTGTTGGTGCTTTCTGTTTTTTGTTTTACTTTAAAAATAATTTCCATGATAAAAGGGAGTATAATTTTAGTTCTGGATTTTCTGAGTGGTTAATAAAGGTCTGAGTTTGTCCTGATACATCTATTCTGATGCGAAAACAAAGGTGTAGCCTGATGCACGTTCAGGTGTATTGAAGGAGCCAGAACTAACCCTTATGTTCATAGTGCCAGAGTGGCCTTGCCTTAACTTGAGTGTGATTAATCACCACACATCTGTTTTCCATTCCAATCAAAATGTAACTAATATCACTTTGTGCTTATTCTTCAGCTCTGGGTTTTTCATGGATCTGTAACAGACTCAAGAAAAACTGAAAAACTTCAGTATGTTTGACAGAAACTTGAGATAATTTTTCTTCCTCTCAGTAAAATGACTTGAACATGGCCAGTAAATCTTAATTAATGTTATTCAGTAGGAATAATGACTATAATCTGTCAGAAAACAGGTCTTTGTTATATGAGCTCATTACCAGAAATAACACCACTCCCCTGTTACTAACTTTCCCCTCCTCTTGTTGAACTGCTGCAGATGCATCTTTGGCAGGGATAATTTTATCTTCTTCCTCGTGGTGGTAAATTCATATGGCCTCAATGCCATCATTTTCTGCAGAATGTTGCTGAGGAGTTTTTTGTGTTTGGAGAGGTCCAGTAATTTTGTTAGCCTTTTGATGACTTTTAGTAATGAGGAAGCCACCCTGATTCTTCTTAAAATACTGACCAGTAGTGTCATGCCTCGTGCACATGTGATGAGCAAAATGAAATACAGCAATAGCTTTCCACCTCCTAGTCAGTTTGGTGTTTTTAGGGAGATGGGGGACCCTGTGTGTGCTGAGGATTAGCTAAATTCAGAGTGTGCTTTCCAAGTGGCATGTACCGAGTGCTGCCTCCTGCCCCTCCTCCACATTTCATCATCCCCTCAGTCACAGAGGCACCTCTGCTGGGCTGTGCTTTCTGCTGGACCACTGGGGTCCTGGGATTAATTGCAGCCTGTCCTGACTCAAGAGGGACATGGACTTTAAGCACAGGTTGTGGAGGTGAGAAACAGGTGACACGAGCATTTCTGCTGCCAGAGAAAGCTTGTGTCATGGTTGCTCCTGTAGCTCAGCCATGCTTTTGGGACGTGTGTGGAATGGGAATGGTACACTCATGGTGGTACACTGTGCTTGCCACTGGTGTGGATGGAGTGGCTGGCTTGATCCTTACACCTCTCTCCTGCTCTGGCTTTGCTTTTGGCTAGAGTTAGCTTTGCTTGTCTCTTTCTGAAATACAATGACCAGTTTGTTTCCCTCAGGTGGCATAGATATATAAATACCTCATTTATGGATTATGAGGATTTAGAATTATGGAACCAGAAAATAATTTCAGTTGGAAAGGACATTTCAAGATCATCTAGTTTCAACCCTTCTTGTCTGGACAGGAATATCTATCACTAGACCAGGTTGCTCAAAGCACTATCCAACATAATTGTGACTGCTATCAATGGTGAGGCACTGTAAGTGATGACTGGATAAGTCAAGAGATTTATCACACCATCTAGAGAGCTTTTGTGTGGACTTTGAAGACATTTGTGTTGAGGTAGGACCCTACTTACAGGAAGTTTTGTTGATCTCACTATTGATTAAGCAAGAACTCAAAGACTTCCAAGATTTTTGATCAGACCCTGAAGGTGATAAAACTGGTTTGTAAGAAGAGTCCATATGTGATGGAGGAGCTGAAAACGGGAGGCATGCTTTCTCTGCCATCCTTGGAGGAAGTTCTGCTTTGCATAAAAAATCTTGCTTTCAGGCCTGTGTTCCAACAGTAGACAGTGTTGCCACCAGTGTAATTTTTTATTTTCTGGAGTCTCACTGGCTTAAACTGCACAATGAGTGAACTGTTCTTAAAGAGTCCTGAAACAAGCAGCAGAAAAAACAATGAAAATATCTCATTTTTCTAGAATAGAAGAGTTATTTTTAAAGAAAACGTGTGATGGTGATAAAAGTGATTTTATACACTTCTTAATTTTTATCTGTAAAGACAATCTTCCTGTTTTTAAACAATTATAGTGTTTTTCAAATAGATGCTAAACTTGTGAAAGTTAAGAAAAAACAATCTACATCACCTTTGCAAATGGGAACTATGTTTTTCAGTAAAGATATTTTGTTCAGAGAATTTTTTCATTGTTCTGTTTTATCTAACACATTTTAAATCTCCTGATCTTTTTGTTCTCCTGTTATTTACACTCTCAACAGATTTTTCCCAAATTTCCAGTTGGAAACGGTTGCATTAGTTTATCTTGAACCTCTAATTTAGCTTGTTTAAAAATCGGTCAGATATGCATTTCAAAGCTTTTTTATTTTATTTTTTAATCTTTCTGCTTTGCATTTTCCCAGAGCTGTGTGTGTCAGTCAGTGGTACTTGTTCACCAGCAGGCACTGTGCTGATGACTTCAGCTTTATTACTTAGTTACTTGGTAATTGCAAATTTCTATTTGGAACTGGTTGGAAACCTTAAAGCTGCATCATCTGTTTTCATGTGTAAATGAAGACAGGGGAGGCTGATATACCCTCTATGCAGAGATTACTTTACTTGGGAAACTCACAAAACAGTCTGCAAATCCCCTGTACATATCAGAAATATAAAGCTGCTCAGGAGGTATACATTTTACTTTCCCCAAGAAGAAAAATAATCCTCTACAGCTTCAGTATTTTATGCACAAGGGTGTTTATGGATGTTAATTTGAAAACTCATGTGTGTTTTCAAAACTGAGTGCTATAAAGAATGTGCTCTGGGAAATAAGTGACATTTTGCACTGCTCTGTATTCAAGTTAGTTTACTACATCACATCCAGTAAAAATCACTTCAGAGAAGTCTTTCTCCTCTGATAGTCTCTATGCAGGTATTTAAGACTGGAAAGAGCATCCTGTGAGAGTAGTCCTCTGCTATCCCGCATTACATAATCTCCTATATAAAGTTGCTACCTAACATACAGGAATGTAGAAATAGCCTCTTTTTTTTTTCTTTTTTCTTTTTTTTTTTCCCTGATTATTTGTTGCTAAGTCTACCCTGCAGATCTTGGGTAAAATTGAAATTCTGCTGGACATGCAGCCTTTGATTTAATTACTGCTGACCTCATTTGGCATCCCAGGTTTTGGAACAGCTGTGTGTGCTGAATTGGGTCTTCAGCCTGTGCAAACTAATTCTTCTGTAAGTCAGCTGAGAAGCTGGTACAAGCCCATATGTAATTTCTGTCATGTATAGATGTCTACAAAACACTTAAATGCTGAGATTTATTATTGCTCTATTGATCCCGGACTTAGAGCAGCAAGGATCTTCCAAGGTGGAATATCAGAGTGGAATGAAGTCAATAGAAATACACCTGGGGTAGAGATCAATGGTTGAAGAGTAATTAAGGTTTTATGCTCAAATTTCAGATTTGATATTTCTGTGCAGTAGCAGCTCTCCTTAAGAGATCTTGCAAAACTTGTTTTATGTTGAATATGTTCTCACTGCATTGCTTTTAAACAGCAGATACGTGGTGTGTGTTCATTGGTTATTGACAGCTTAGAAACACGTAGGCAGACTTCTAAAGTGGTAGAAAGGAAGAGACTACAACTTGGTCCCTGAGTCTTGAATTTCTGGATCTGGACAATGTACCTAGAGCAGCCTGTGATGGGGTTGCTGCTGGATGCTGTCGTGTCACATGCCCTGCAGGTTTCCAAAGCAGCAGCTGTGGAGGCAGTTATATTCAGTGATGGCTTTCATTGCTATTACAGTAGGGTATTTGGCACTGACAGTGAAATATGAGAGTACAGAAATACTCTTGAGGCTACTAAGCTAACTCAAGGCAAAAATCCCCAACCAACCTCTCCTTCTACTGCTCCCCAAAACCTAATCCCTAAGGGAATGTCTGCTTCTGAGGGTGATGTGTGTGTGTGTGTGTGTGTGTGTGTGTGTGTTAGAGTGGTCTCATTCACCATCATATCCAGAATGAGTGCTTGGATTTCCTCATGGCATTAAGGAAGAAATGATGATGTTACTGGGGTAGATGTAATAGGGCTGGGTGAGAAGCCCTGAGTGCTGCTGTAAACTGATCCCTGGATTGAAATGAAGCTGAGTTAATTCAATACAGGCTCACTCCGAGAGGACAGGTCAGTTGAGCAGAGGTAAAATACTTCTGTAACAGATGGGCAACTGCTTGGGAAAGAGATTGAAATAGAGTACAGTAATTAGGGCAGGAGACAAATGTATTGCATGACACTACATACACGACTAGGGTTGGAATCAACATTTACCTTCTGGGAGGTCTTTGGCCGTAACACTAAAAAATGAGGAGTACAAAAGTGGAAACAATGCAGTATTTCTTTTATGATTTTATGAGATTTTCCATTATGATTTCTTTTGTACACTTACATTTCTAGATACTTGAAAATTGTAATTCCTGCTTCAAAGCGCTTGTTTTTTTTGACTACAGAAACTTTTATGTTAGGGGAATAGGGACTAAGTAGCAGCACATACCATGGGCAGCAGCAGACTTCTCGCCATCCTGCAGGCAAGTAATGAGCAGTAGTGAAGCATTGGAAGGTGTAGTCACATCCTAGGAGTGGTAAAGGGCAGAGCAATTCCCAGATGCAGAGTTATATATTCCTTAATTAAATATGACAGTGAAGTGTTGTTCAAGGAGTTTTGTATTCAGCTTGCAGAGCTTTGTGAAGAGGACAAACTCTGCAGTGTCTCACCCAAAGCTGAATTCAGCACTTCTGGGAGTCTTAGGTGAATCTGAGGTATGGACTCCCTGTCACTGAGTACTGCCCTAATGGATGGCAGGGGAAAGTTGAGGTTCTCTGCAGGAACTCTTATTTTGTCATTTATTTGCTGATATCAAAAGTATGTCGACTTCAACAAATTAGAATTTTACTTCAAGTGGTGGAGTGAATTTGCTTTAGAAATCACAAGATTTTCTGTATTGATAGCTAGACTTTCTAGCAATTGGTAGAGGAGAAAAGGGTCAAAGCAATGTTTCTCTGTTCTGCAGAATAAACTGGGATATTTTTTTTCCCTTTCTGATCTTTCCCTGACTCCCTTTTTGCTTCCCAGGAGGGAGAGCAGAGGGAAGAGACAGAAGACCAGATGGCTAAAGTTTGGCTAAAAAAAAAATAAACAGTGAAGAGTAGGGTCTTAAAATAACAAGTGTTAAGTGACATTAGACTGGTAGCAAGGCTACGAGAGTGACTTACAGCTAACCTACTGATGATGTTCTGTTGCCAAGGATGACTGGTAAAACAGCTGCTTCTTCAATCTGCATGTAGGCTTAGGGAGAAAATTCTAATTAACTGATAATTAAATTTTAACTGTCTGACATTTCTGTTACTGAAACAAACTTGGTTGGTGCAGTGCACCATTGAACTCTCCCCTACTCCTTATTTTTAAGACAGTAGTTAGTGGGATAATCATAGCATCATTTAGGTTACAAAAGACATTTAAGATCATTGAGTCCAGCTTGTAACTATTCTCACTATCAGATAATATATTCTCTTTCTGCTTCATTACATCCAAACTGATCATGTCCACCTCTAATATGTGACCCTGGTATATGTCTAAAGTGGACCCATNTACTTTTTTTTTTTTTCATATGATGGCTTTATGCAGGTATTTGTAGCTCACCAATTGTTTAGGCGCCTGATTCTTCAGAAAAAAAATAATGTGTTCAGATTCTCCTTCCTTTATAGGAGATGCACACAGCAGTATGTATCTCTTTTTACTTCAATTTAGATTCCTTATGGAATTTTCAATTAACTGATTTCTATAAAACTCTTAAAATAAGTCTGAGAGAAGTGCAAAGCACTGCATTGCAATTCTGTGGTTACAGGCATTATGAGGCCCATTTACTTCTCCATAGCTTAATTTTCACCATTAAGGTTGACTTGTTCTGACTGTCCTGCCACTCCTGAATTCTGCAGCCCCCTTTGGGCTGGCTCCTCACTTCTGCCATAGGCTGTGTTTTTGCAGAAAATGCTCTGGAAGAGCAAATATTTCAGCTTTCAGAAGCTTGGTTGACGAAGGATTTTGAAGTGCTGGGCTGAAGCTGTGAAACATTCCCAGATGGGCAACCTGTCTGAGGTTGTGGCAGGTAGGGTGTTGGCTGCTGTGTGCTGAGCTGCTGTGTACTTCTCTTTGGACAAGTATGTACATTTCNATCCTAGGAGTGGTAAAGGGCAGAGCAATTCCCAGATGCAGAGTTATATATTCCTTAATTAAATATGACAGTGAAGTGTTGTTCAAGGAGTTTTGTATTCAGCTTGCAGAGCTTTGTGAAGAGGACAAACTCTGCAGTGTCTCACCCAAAGCTGAATTCAGCACTTCTGGGAGTCTTAGGTGAATCTGAGGTATGGACTCCCTGTCACTGAGTACTGCCCTAATGGATGGCAGGGGAAAGTTGAGGTTCTCTGCAGGAACTCTTATTTTGTCATTTATTTGCTGATATCAAAAGTATGTCGACTTCAACAAATTAGAATTTTACTTCAAGTGGTGGAGTGAATTTGCTTTAGAAATCACAAGATTTTCTGTATTGATAGCTAGACTTTCTAGCAATTGGTAGAGGAGAAAAGGGTCAAAGCAATGTTTCTCTGTTCTGCAGAATAAACTGGGATTTTTTTTTTCCCTTTCTGATCTTTCCCTGACTCCCTTTTTGCTTCCCAGGAGGGAGAGCAGAGGGAAGAGACAGAAGACCAGATGGCTAAAGTTTGGCTAAAAAAAAAATAAACAGTGAAGAGTAGGGTCTTAAAATAACAAGTGTTAAGTGACATTAGACTGGTAGCAAGGCTACGAGAGTGACTTACAGCTAACCTACTGATGATGTTCTGTTGCCAAGGATGACTGGTAAAACAGCTGCTTCTTCAATCTGCATGTAGGCTTAGGGAGAAAATTCTAATTAACTGATAATTAAATTTTAACTGTCTGACATTTCTGTTACTGAAACAAACTTGGTTGGTGCAGTGCACCATTGAACTCTCCCCTACTCCTTATTTTTAAGACAGTAGTTAGTGGGATAATCATAGCATCATTTAGGTTACAAAAGACATTTAAGATCATTGAGTCCAGCTTGTAACTATTCTCACTATCAGATAATATATTCTCTTTCTGCTTCATTACATCCAAACTGATCATGTCCACCTCTAATATGTGACCCTGGTATATGTCTAAAGTGGACCCATCCAGTGACCTGAATTAAGCAGCTGGTCGAAACATTATTCACAAAGAGCTTTAGCTTTTAGTACCTCCAGCAGGCAATTTACACAGGACAAGTGTCCTATTAAAACAGAAGTACTTCAGTAGCCAAACATGAATTTTGGACTGTAGTGTTCAGATTTGCATCTCTGGCCATGGTATATGTTGTGTGCTATCTCAGAAGGTCTTTTCATTCAGGTTAACTTCATTTACTGCTTTCCTTCCTCTGTTCCTTGTTGCATCCCAAATGTTCTAATCACAATCTAGAAAGGCATGCAAGTCTTTCTTCTCTGTATTGATACAGAAAAGTGGCTGTAAAAGTGTCTAAAGTTTAGTTAATGTATAAGAAAAAAATATTCCCTAGCATACAGTAACCAAATCAATTCATAACTTTTTCTAGAGATTGTTAAAACATTGGGAAGGTGAGAGTTCTCCATAGCTTAATTTTCACCATTAAGGTTGACTTGTTCTGACTGTCCTGCCACTCCTGAATTCTGCAGCCCCCTTTGGGCTGGCTCCTCACTTCTGCCATAGGCTGTGTTTTTGCAGAAAATGCTCTGGAAGAGCAAATATTTCAGCTTTCAGAAGCTTGGTTGACGAAGGATTTTGAAGTGCTGGGCTGAAGCTGTGAAACATTCCCAGATGGGCAACCTGTCTGAGGTTGTGGCAGGTAGGGTGTTGGCTGCTGTGTGCTGAGCTGCTGTGTACTTCTCTTTGGACAAGTATGTACATTTCTGCTCTTGCCTCCAAGCAACTTTTTCCTTGCCTGTGTTTTTTCTGTCTCAAGAACCTTAAGGTGTGGGAGGGGAAGGGCAAATGAAAAACGAACTCAACAGGCCAGGGGATCCCCAATCTCTATTTATAGAGGCTGCTTACTGACTTCACATTACGTTGAGGCAACTGCATAGTGAAGCTGTTACACTACACAAACTTCAGTCACAGTGTTGGCATTTCAGTTCCCCTGGCATAGGACATAGTGGTGCTGTGGGTCACGTTTTGCAAATCGGATCAAAAACACGAAGTCACTGGAGTAACATTTTTGTTTATCCTCTTCCAGGAACGGTTGTGCCATTTAAAAAACAATCCTCTGTTCCCAGGGGTCTGTCACCCACACAGCACACGCAGTTCAGTGTATGCCTGTGGGCAGCCCTGCAAGGTTGAGCACCCTCATGGGAAGGAGGGTGTAATGCAAGTCAACAAGTGAGGGTATTAGTTTTAGTATTTGAAAGAGGATGTTCCATGACTCCTTTTTCTTTGTCATTCTTTAGAGGCTGGGGGCACTTGAGATGTTTCTTGAACAACTTGAAGGCAATTTCAGCTGCTTGGGAGGTTGATCTAGGAGCAATAGTATGGCAGTGGTTTTTGCTGTTTGTTTTTGCTGTTTTTAAGAAAAATAAGCTTAATGCATATAAATTTCAAAAGCACATGTTATTATAATCTGGTAACTACAAATAGTGAGTACTAAAAATATGTTAAAATTGCTATCAGTATTTCTCACCTCTGAGTATCTTGTACGTGTGTGTGTGTATATATATATATATTCATAGATTCATTCATAGATATTAGGGGTTGGAAGGGACCTAGAAGATCATCTAGTCCAACCCCCCTGCCTGAGCAGGATCACCTAGACCAAGTCACCCAGGAACAGATCCAGGTGGGTCTTAAGTGTCTCTAGAGATGGAG
>VYZU01001990.1:3511-36617 GCA_013401355.1 Ceyx cyanopectus | reverse complement strand
ATATCAGGAGAGTATGCCTTCTACTTACCAATGTAGGGACAAAAATGACCACTTGACCACCACAGGCAGACTTCAACATACACAGTGCCTGAGCCACAGGACGGGCTGAGAAAGGAGGGGGCAGCCTGTCCCTGCAATTTCCAACTGCCTCTATGGAGTTTCAGCTACTGCAGTCTGTTCTCAGCTATCATTGGCAATGCCTGAAGTCTCTCTACCCTGAAAGAAGACCTGGCACTCTTAACAGAAGTTTGGGCAAGGCTCTGCTCCCAAAAATGGGATACTGGGACACTAAAGACCTGACCAGCTCAGAAAGGCAAGGGAAGATGATGTTGCTGGTTCTTAAAAATCTTGTCCTACCATTTACTTGATTCCTCCAGATGCAACTGCTAAGTATAAGCTCTCTCACTTGTATATCTTTCAAGCTTTGAGAGCAGTTGTATCTGTCACCTTCAGTGACTGTTAATACCAAGGAAGAAAACAAATTCATTTTTTAGGCAGACCACCAGTACAACCTGGTAACCCTTATGGCAGTTTTCTATGTATAAGCTTGTGAGTGGTCACAAAGAAGAAAACTATTATAAGATGTACAACAACATCATTCCAAGGCTAGCCAGCAGTTACCTCTGGGAATACAAAGGTAGGAGATCAGATTTTTAGCTTCAGTTCTGTTGCAACTGGTGGAAAACTCCTTTGGTTTGAAAGCAGAATAGGATTTGTTCCCTCCTGCAGAATGATTTGCATACACTTTGTGCAACGCTGTCTACCTAGTGAAGATTTTGCTAGTCTTTACTGCTATATTTTATTTTGATGAATTCTATATCTCATATAAACACCAACATCTGCACTCAAGTTCAGATTACTTCTGTTCATCTTCTGTAGTTGTATGCTTGAAGATTCTCCCTCCCATGTATGGATTTTAATTAATGTTAAAATAAAGTGCCACACATTGCCAAGTATTTAATTTGTGGAATCCAAAAGAAGCTGTGATGAAAGCAGGGAAATCTTTCTTACTGCAAGGAATAGGTTATGTCTAACTGGAAATAGCCTGGTAGCTTAAAAACCTGTGAAGGGGCACAGGGTCTGGTGAAGAGCTTGGTGTTTTGACTCTGCAGAGCAGAATGTAACCTCCAGCTGTCCATCTGATTTCATACTCCCTTCCTTGAACCCATTGTGCAGTTAGTTCCACGGTTTAACCTCTGGGCAAATGAAGATATCACTACTGACTTCCAGTTTCTGCCATCCAGAATGGAATTGTAATGTGAAATAGAACTTAAAATAAGGTTAATTAACCAGAAGTCAAGGTGTTATGGAAAGATTAACACTGGAGGCATTATGTGCACGTTGTCATGCAGGTTACCTGTGTAACTAGACAATAAGCATTTCTATCAGATGTACACTTTTAATTTTATATAATCTATATATCTCAAGAGCAAGCTAGAAAGGTGTTCTTTGGGGGCTGTGTTTAGTGTTTAATCCCCAGAAACTGGCCACATTTTGTTTTGCCACCTGATCTTGGCATTAATGTTATCAAGTAGGATTTTATGTACAGTCCAGGGACTGGAAAAGAGTGAACAGGAAATGAAAATAATATTTTTTTCTAGTGTTTTACAAATAACATGCACTTTCCTTATATTTTCCTTTGCTTTTAAGTGTGGAAAATTAAAACAGTTGAGAACTCTTTTTCCAGTAGGAACTATAATAGGCAGGATCTGTTCATGTACTCTATTTCTGCTCCTACTACTATTTCTCTTTCACACTTGGGTATTTTCCACAGGTTTTTCCAACTTGAAAACATTGCTTAACTTAAATACTGTCCTATGTATTCCTTTATTTCTCAAGTTAGGCTTAAGAATGTAAATATTTAATATTTTTATATCATTATTTGGCAACCTAAACAAAAACAATTTAATTTACAAACCAGGATTAGATCCCACTCTTCTGATTAAAATGTTAGGAACACATCTGTCTATTTTGAGTTTATTTTTGGTGTCTGAAAATTAGCTTTATTTCAGGTAATTGTTAAATTTTTAGACTGCAATTTTAAAAAGTTGATTGTAGATTGTCATAATAAGCTGAAGGAGGAAAAAAGTGCCCAATTTTATTTTTCAGTGTGTTTATAATGGAAAAGAAATGCATCTTGTTCAGGTTGAAGAGTGGAAACTTCTAAAACCTTGCAAGATACATATGGGATGACTTACAGGTCTGAAGTTGTGTAGCTCTACAGTGCTTGAATTCCACTGATACTCAATGGAAAACACTGGCACTGGACTGATACAAGAAGGAATCGGAAGCTTTAATTCAGATGGGATTTTTACCATTTGGGTTGGGTCTCTAAAATCAATTTGCTGGAATTACATCATGTGTGTGTATATGCATTTTAAAAAATCTCATTATTTAAGCATTTGGGAAGCATGCAAAAGTGAAGTGTTTAAGATATTCTGTTGTTATGCTTGAGGAGAATTGTTGTAGGCTCTAATCCCCCTCCCTTTGCCTTGTCTTTCACTTAACCTCCTGGATAATTTCTTTGTGTGCAGCCATGGCAGCATCCTGAGGAGATGCAGAGATGCTGTTCAGGGAGCAGAGCTCCTCTGGCAGCCATTGCTTTTACCTTCCCTCCTTGAGGTGAGAATGAAAGATCTTTGATGCCATTTGAATGTCAAAATACAGCTTCAAGTCCTGGACAACCTAGTGACTGTCTTTTGCCACCTCTGGCATGGGGGGGTTATGAGAAAGCAGCTACAGTTGGGCATTTTTGCTGCTGGCTTTGCTAAAGCCTGAGCCTCAGCAGCAGCCACCTAACTGTACTGGGAACAAACAGGCAGCAAGCTTTAGAGCTTTTCTAAAGTTTTAGTTACCCTTCAGAAATGTTGGGGGATTTGTGGCCGTCAAAACCTGCTCAATTATGAGCATGTTAAGATGCCATTAATGTTTTTCTGGATTCAAGTATAAGAGCAATTAAAATGTTTCAGGGGTGTTCTTTGTGAAGAATATAGTTTCATTAGTTTAGTTTTGATCATTAAAGGTTGTAGAACAATGCATCCTACCTTTTTAATTTTTTATTTCTGGGGTTAGATTAATGTTGTGTATCCCTAGGTTTTCACGTAGTACCATCCTCCAAGGAGAAAAGCAAGTTATTTCCTATGACTAGTTTTAGACAACTTACCACTGTAGTCACGTCCTATAAACTTGGTGTTTTGAATATCAATATAATATATTGAATTGAATCTGGACAAATGAAACTTTGAGAGATGCTTTTATGTAATGTAGAATTTGGGACACTTTGTGTTCTTGGTCTTGGGTCCTCTGAGTCGCTATGCGTGGAGTTCAGATTATTTAACTGTATTTTCTGTCTGCTTCAGCGTCTGTTTTTAGACACAATTTGCCATCCTAAAAGCCCCTTTATTTAGGTTAGGTAAGGAATGCAGCATTGCCTGTGCTGGGGGTCAAGCATGTATCATCTGCTAAGATTTTCTTGTTCAATGCTTTTGGGTTAGCAGAAAATAATGAAAAAAGCTGAACAAGTCCTCATAGCTCTTTCTGATAAAAGCTGCAGTAAGAAGGTGTTTCTTAGGAGTTCAGTTCCTGGTGGTGGTCTGATTATTTTAGTATAAAATTTTTGCATGAAGAAGGGGTATCTGTGGTGTCATATATACAGCTGTATGTGATGTGATAAGGTCTAAATAGCTCTCTTGATTTCTTTGGATGGAGGCAAAGACCACTTTAGGCCATGTATTTTTAAAGATTACTTTTCTTAGTCTGCAGCTAGAAAAGCCCTTAAGAGGAGTATTTCAGTAGGCTGTAGCAATGTAAATATCAATTTGGCACTACTACTGTCTTGTAATAACGTATTTCTAGCAGATTGCTTTTGACCATTTTGTGCTTAAAAGCATAGCTGGTAATTCTTTGGAAAAGGTGGAACATCTTGGCAGTTGTTTCAAATATTGTCCCCTCTATGTTTTAACTCTTCACCCTGCTTTTAATTAAGTTTTAGAAAGTAGAGAACTGGCTTAATCATAACTATTAAGATCATTTAAGTTATAACTTTAGGTTTAGTGTGGTTTTGTTGGGATATTTTTCTTAAGAAGGGAGGGGCAAGGAGATGCTTGCCCCTTGCTGCATTCCTTAACTAAGATAAGGAAGAGAAGGAAAAGAGTAAAGGTAAAAATAATGTATTTGATATTTATCATATGCTTTAAATGTCAGGAAAAGGAGGCAACTAAGTAGCTGCTCTTTTTTTAAAAAAAATCTTTTTAGATTGTGCAATTTTAATAAGACTGTGTGTGTTTTCTTATGGCATATATTGTATTCAGTGGAAGAGGAATAGGTCTGGCAACTGCAAAACCCGATTAGGGTTAGGGGGAGTTTTTCACCTTGCTTTCTTGAGCATTGGATCAGACTCTCCACAATTGGCTTTTATAAAATCTAAACCTGAGAAAGTTTTGAAAGACAAGAAGTTTTTATTCAGTTTCATGGGTTCTGTGATTGAGGTGATTTTTTTTTTTAAAGTATTATTTTTTTTTTAAGCTAAAATTTGTCTTGTGAAAATGAAAGCCAAAATTGATATGCAGTTTCTAGATTGCAGAAACAGCACCTTCTATAAAGATTAATTTGTTAAGAAGCAGATACTATGTTACAGCAGGTTTGCAATATTGTGCTGTTAGTTTTAGCTATGTTTTAATCTTGCCTGAGGTTACAGTTATTTGTATGTTTAAGTTTATCTTTGATTCCTACATTTTGTTTATAGTAACCTGGGTTCCCATTGTATTTTATGCCTATGTATTTTTGAATGCTAAATTGATAGGTTTATTTTATTTCATAATTAGCATAGATATCTCAGTTAAACTTAACAGGTTCACCTGTGAAACATGTCACCTCATTGCTGACAAGGACTCAGCCCTGCCAGAACCATGTGCCCTTTTCACACTCTAAAGATGCTACAGAGCTCGGAGCAGTAACCCCCAGGGTGAATTTAAGCTTGACAGTAGCCTTGCTTTTCCTAACTTGTTGTTTGCACACTCCTTTGAAACAGTCTGGGGGCCCAAGCTTGAAAACTGGCAGTATAATTCATAGATTCATAGATATTAGGGGTTGGAAGGGACCTAGAAGATCATCTAGTCCAACCCTGAGCAGGATCACCTAGACCAAGTCACCCAGGAACAGATCCAGGCGGGTCTTAAGTGTCTCCAGAGATGGAGACTCCACAACCCCCCTGGGCAGCCTGTTCCAGAGCTCTGTCACCCTCACTGAGAAAAAGTTCTTCCTTGTGTTGACCCTAAACCTCTTGTGCTCCAACTTGCACCCATTGCCTCTCGTCCTGTCATTGGATGCCATTGAGAAAAGTAGAAATATGTAATGTAGAAAACGTGGAAGGGCCTATGCCAGGGAGTTGTTGTAGTAGGATGTCACTAGGCTGGAGCGTAGCACAGCTGTGTCCCACTCTTGCGAGCGCTGGCTGGAGCAGGGGGAGGTACAGCCCCCGGTGCTCAGATCACGTGGAGACGTGCTGCAGACGCTCGTCGTGACGAAGTGTGGGTTCTATTTATGGCCGGCTGTTGTGTAGTCTGCATTCCTGCCCAAATCCCTCCCTTTTGCTGGTGTGCTGCTCTTGGGTTGAAGTCATTAAACAACTACTTGAAGAGCTCGCTTGGACATTCTCTGTGTAATTTTAGCAGCCTGCTCACAGGCTAAGTTATGCCAGGCATGACACTGAAGAGCATTTATTATCTTTGGAAACCGTTGACATGACAAAAACATATGGGCTGGAAACCGTGCTGTAAGATAATGATGTGAGCAGTTGAAGGCAACCATAGATAAAAATGTCCTATCTGTTCTCTGAGTAATCACTTCGTTGATAAGTATTGTGAAGCTATAGTAGATTTGGAGGGCAAAATGAAAGAGAATTAAGTACTTCCATTTTACTCTTCCTATCACAATAATCCATAATTAAAAAAATAAAAAAATAAAAATGGCATTAGCTTGTCTCAGCCCCAGAATATTTACTACTTTGATTTCTAATTCTTGAGTTTCGCTTTGGAAGGATCCCCCTATTTGCCCTGAAGTCCAGAAAGGATGAAAAATGGTATTTGCATTGAATGCAATTTGAATGCTGGCCAATAACGGTCATTTAATTTGACTGTGGAGATGAAGTCATAGTGATGCTAAAGATCTTGTGGTGTTTGTAACTAGTGAGAAAGGAGTTAAGTGTCTTTTGTTTCCAGAAAAAAAAGAAAATCTCTTTATGCCATTTCTAACTGAAATCATGACCTTTTTGGCTTGTGCAAAATTAGCATCGGTCAGATAAGGGTGGGGATTGAAATGTTAGGTCATGAGCATTATTTAATCAAGCAGCAGCAGGTTTTATTTCACAGTTTAAGGGCTGTTTAAATCCTCATCTAACTCTGATATTTAGCTGCGTTTCTTTATTTGACAAACAAGTAAAATGTTCAAAAAAGGGAAGGATGTTTGGATGGATGGATGTACTCATGTTAAATACATGTAGAAATGTATTCAAGACAATGAAGAAGCCAGAGTCTTGTGAAGATTAGAAATGTACTTCAGTGTGGTGTTGAAAGAAGAAGTTATTAGAAATACAACACCAAGTGGGATTTGAAAATGGTTTTCTTGCCAGAAACAAAACCAAATTCCATTTTATTTTCCTGCTCTTATGTCAATAGAAAAGATTTCATTCCTGTGGGAATGGTCACACTTTCAAGTGGATTGATCTCTCTTTAATTAAGATCTCGAATCTAGCACTGACCAAAGTTTCCATCAAACAAACCCTTTTTAGAGAAATGAAAATGCTGTTTGTGATTTTATTTGTGAGAGCCCGTGAGAGAAGGTTACAGTGAAGACGCAAGGCCAATGATGAAGCATAGGATGTAGTTTTTGTTCATAGGGAAGGGGGAGATAATGAAATAAGACAATTTTAGGCCTGTATCATGTTCTAGTTTGTGTTATGTTCTTCATAAATATAGGATCAGGGTTATATCGTCAGAACTTTTAGTATTGCAAGTAGTTTTATGCAAAGGGTTTCTGAAGTCCTATGGATGCCTTCTGAAAAAAAGCATCCTTTATGAGGAAAGGCTGAGGGAGCTGAGTCTCTAGCTTGGAGAAAAGGAGACTGAGGGGTGACCTAATTAATGTTTATAAATATGTAAAGGGTGAGTGTCATGGAGCCAGGCTCTTCCCAGTGGCATCCAATGGTAGGACGAGGAGCAACAGGTGCAATCTGGAACATGGGAAGTTCCACATAAATATTGGAAAGAACTTCTTTATGGTGAGGGTGACGGAACACTGGAACAAACTGCCCAGGGAGGTTGTGGAGTCTTCTTCTCTGGAGATGTTTAAAACCCACCTGGATGAACTCCTGTGTGACCTGGTCAAGGCAGTACTGCTCAGGCAGGAGGAGTGGATCAGATGATCTTTTGAGGTCCCTTCCAATCCCTAACATACTGTGGTACCATGTGCTTTTGTGATCATGTGATACCATGGTGCTTTTCACAGATCTGTTAGCTCTGCATGGTGGAGAGTTGTTTTTCATGTTGAGTGTGCCTGATGATGGCATTATTCTTTAAGGGCCTCACATTAATTGCAATTAGTATAACTGGGAAGAGAGGTGGCATACATCTAATACTGTCTCAGAGATTAAAAAAAAAAAAGCTTTATTACGTGACTAAACCTTTTTTTTTTTTTAATAGTTGCAGAATGGACATTTAGACAGCTCTGTGACTTTGCTAAATACACCTATCAGCTCATTTTTTCTGTGTAAAAAAGAGTGCTTTGTGTGGCTGGGTTCTGAGTTTTGTCTGATCTCAGCCTAGAAGACAACCAGACAATCTGTGATCTTCATCTGCAAGAATGATTAAAAGGCAGGAAATGTCAGTATTAGCAGAGGAATGCCATTGAACAGAATATAGAACAAGTGTTTGTTAAATGTTTCACGTGAAACTGTATGCCAAAATTTAACTGAATATTCAGAAGATTTAAATAAAAAATGGCAGTACTTCTATTTTGATGTTTTTCTCCCCTGCACCCTCAAGGTTTAAGATAACTACTCTTTGGACTTTCAACATGAGAGAATTTTCTGATATATATTTTTAAGAAAGTTGGGTTTGGGTGTAAACTAGCAAACTCTGGGCAGCCCTGGCATGTCCTGCAAACGGAGTAAGCGAGTTTTAAAAGGTCTTTTGTTTGCTGCTTCCTGTGTGCTATTGTGTTTGTTTGCTGCTCACTGAATAGAGCCTAGGCATAGAAAAGGGGTGAGCTGAAATAATGAACAGCAGAGAAGTCCTAAAGAAATTGGTTAATGTCTTAAGTAGCTGAATGGCTCAAAAAATGCAGGCTTGCTATTGTCAGATTTCATTTTCTCCGGGTGCATTTCACATGTTACTTGCATCAGTCATCATACAGAATGGGGCACTGGGTCTGCCTTAATTCTTTGTGACAGTGCGTTTTCTACTTCTGTTTATTCTTTGTACTTCCACTTCTTCTGTCTTCTGAGATCTAGGCAACAAAGCAAGATGCCTGATCTCACCCCAACTTAAGAAATGTCAAATTCTCTCTTTGTACTGTCTCTAAAATAACATGGATCTTTTTTTGCATGATCCAGGTGATTATGTTCTTTGGTGCTTATTTGGGAAAATGTGCTCTGATGAGTTGGCTATTCAGTAAGAAATATGTAGACAGAAATGAAAGGCTGCAGCTGCAGCTGTTTTAATTTTTTTACTTTTAAGTACTGTTTAAATAAATATGGCCATTAATAATGATTTAATAATAATAATAAAAGGAAATAATATAGCATTTTTATTTAACTGCTTTTTCACTTCCAAAAAATACAGTCTAAGAATATGTGATAGCATATGTGTCAGCAGCAAGTGTGCCCTTAAAGAACCAGCCAGGACTTACTTAGGCATCAGGATTTAGGAGCAGTGGAGACCCCATGAGTGTGTCCAGACTCTTACACATTCAGACAGTACCCAAATCCTACTGAAGCTTTGAGTCAGCCTCTTGAGGCTGGGCTGTAGTTATTTTCATAATTAATGATTGGCTTGTCCATATATAATTTAATAGTTCTTTAATTGTAGATAATATTCAATACCAGCAAAACTGACCTGGAGTTAACTTGAATTTTCATGTATTGAGAAAAATATGCTGTTAAATAGTGTGATTTAAAAAGTATATCTGTAGGAAGCAAAACACATATGTAGAGGAACTTTTGTAATATCTTTAAAACACTGAGTGGTTATGTAGCTTTATTATCATTACATCAGAGACGTAGCATAGGCTGCATGCTGCATTAAATTAATATGGANTTTTTTTTTTTTAATAGTTGCAGAATGGACATTTAGACAGCTCTGTGACTTTGCTAAATACACCTATCAGCTCATTTTTTCTGTGTAAAAAAGAGTGCTTTGTGTGGCTGGGTTCTGAGTTTTGTCTGATCTCAGCCTAGAAGACAACCAGACAATCTGTGATCTTCATCTGCAAGAATGATTAAAAGGCAGGAAATGTCAGTATTAGCAGAGGAATGCCATTGAACAGAATATAGAACAAGTGTTTGTTAAATGTTTCACGTGAAACTGTATGCCAAAATTTAACTGAATATTCAGAAGATTTAAATAAAAAATGGCAGTACTTCTATTTTGATGTTTTTCTCCCCTGCACCCTCAAGGTTTAAGATAACTACTCTTTGGACTTTCAACATGAGAGAATTTTCTGATATATATTTTTAAGAAAGTTGGGTTTGGGTGTAAACTAGCAAACTCTGGGCAGCCCTGGCATGTCCTGCAAACGGAGTAAGCGAGTTTTAAAAGGTCTTTTGTTTGCTGCTTCCTGTGTGCTATTGTGTTTGTTTGCTGCTCACTGAATAGAGCCTAGGCATAGAAAAGGGGTGAGCTGAAATAATGAACAGCAGAGAAGTCCTAAAGAAATTGGTTAATGTCTTAAGTAGCTGAATGGCTCGAAAAATGCAGGCTTGCTATTGTCAGATTTCATTTTCTCCGGGTGCATTTCACATGTTACTTGCATCAGTCATCATACAGAATGGGGCACTGGGTCTGCCTTAATTCTTTGTGACAGTGCGTTTTCTACTTCTGTTTATTCTTTGTACTTCCACTTCTTCTGTCTTCTGAGATCTAGGCAACAAAGCAAGATGCCTGATCTCACCCCAACTTAAGAAATGTCAAATTCTCTCTTTGTACTGTCTCTAAAATAACATGGATCTTTTTTTGCATGATCCAGGTGATTATGTTCTTTGGTGCTTATTTGGGAAAATGTGCTCTGATGAGTTGGCTATTCAGTAAGAAATATGTAGACAGAAATGAAAGGCTGCAGCTGCAGCTGTTTTAATTTTTTTACTTTTAAGTACTGTTTAAATAAATATGGCCATTAATAATGATTTAATAATAATAATAAAAGGAAATAATATAGCATTTTTATTTAACTGCTTTTTCACTTCCAAAAAATACAGTCTAAGAATATGTGATAGCATATGTGTCAGCAGCAAGTGTGCCCTTAAAGAACCAGCCAGGACTTACTTAGGCATCAGGATTTAGGAGCAGTGGAGACCCCATGAGTGTGTCCAGACTCTTACACATTCAGACAGTACCCAAATCCTACTGAAGCTTTGAGTCAGCCTCTTGAGGCTGGGCTGTAGTTATTTTCATAATTAATGATTGGCTTGTCCATATATAATTTAATAGTTCTTTAATTGTAGATAATATTCAATACCAGCAAAACTGACCTGGAGTTAACTTGAATTTTCATGTATTGAGAAAAATATGCTGTTAAATAGTGTGATTTAAAAAGTATATCTGTAGGAAGCAAAACACATATGTAGAGGAACTTTTGTAATATCTTTAAAACACTGAGTGGTTATGTAGCTTTATTATCATTACATCAGAGACGTAGCATAGGCTGCATGCTGCATTAAATTAATATGGAGAAAGGAAAGGCTAAATTAATGAGTATGCAGTGGTGGATACACAAGCCTTGAGTCTCAAATTCACTGTTTATAACAAATGCAGAGTTTTATTACAGTATACTGCATTTAATGCAATTCAGTATCTCTATAAAATCATTACAACATATTTGGCTGGCCACAGTTTGCTAATTGCTGCTGAAGGAGGGTAGGGGATCTAGAATGTAATGTGAAATATAATATTAGGGGCTCTTTTCTTGTTTTTTTCTTCACCATGTACAATGTTAAATAGCAGGAAGGTTTCTCATGAGAGGCTCAGATTTTTCTTGTTTCCAGATATCTCCACTGCCATCAAAGTGCTGAGCATTAAAAAGTCATTTTGTAATGTTGTTTATCAAATTAAACTTGAGGCAGTTATTCTCAAGCTGTTTATCTTGGAAGTTTGTTATTTCTATTTTAGGCCTGAAGAAGTACTTGAATTTCCTCTGCTTTTCCTTGTATCTCCTAATTGAGTCATTCTCAGCAAACCCTGCTTTGAGTAATAGCCTTCATTTAAAGGAAAAAGGACAGCAAAATCACTAATAGTTGGGCACATCAAAAAATTAAGATGTCATAAATTTTTTTTGTTGTGGTTTTTTTTTTTTTTTTTTCTTAGGAATTGTTTACATTTTGCTTTTTGAAAGCATGATTCATGTGAGATTAGTCCCTGGAAATGAGGTGCCTACAATCTCCCTTTTCAGCTCTGTGAGGTCTTTTCCAGTTGAAACAAGTTCTAAATGTAAGATAAAATACTGAAACAAAGTATTTTGAATAAAATGGATGCCAACTGAACTTCAGTCATCCAGGATAAATACTCACAATTACCTTCTGGAGGTACCTGCTTTGCCCAGCACATATTCAGGATATATACATAAAGGCAAGTACTTGAGTCATCCTCTAACACCTGTTTCCTCTGAATTTCAAGGTCACTGTAGCATATACATATATAACTGCCTAAGTTTGGTAAAACCTTGCCAAATTTATCTGCAGTTTGATTGCCATAGTGGCATTTTGTACCAGGAGATATCCCTTACTGAAAAGCAATGAACAAGCCCAGCTTGTCTGTGACATTGATGTAACTGCACCCCTGGTGAGGACTGTACTTAAAAGACCCTATGGCTGGTTTGAAAAAGCAAACCAACTCCAAGCAACAACAAATAAATCACAACACTGATTTGATAAACTTTGATATCACTCATTCCAAAATAAAATCTTAAGGAATATGCTGGATTTAAGAATTTAATTTTGGACAAAAGGTTTATTATTCTAATTCTCTGAATAAAGGTTGAACTTTCTTTTCTGTATTAACCAAAATTTCTAAAGAAGCCTGAAGAACTAATTTTCAATATCTTATGGCTTGAATGCAAATTACTGTCTTGATCATCATCTACTATTTAACTTTTAATTTCCCTGCACTAACAAGTCCTCAAGTAATTTTTTGAGTTTTCTATTTATTGGTTATCATTTATTGGTGGAGGACTTGCTTTCCTGCTCTTGTTCCACTAGTATACTAACAGAATTTCTGGAAAGAATGTATGCAGTAAAAATTAATTAACACTGCAAGTAATCTGCAATTTTCTTAATTGCATTAATCTTCAATTATGTCCTGCAAGCAGGGTCTGCATAATTCCTGCAGGTACTGCTTATTCACAAGCTTGTTTGTGAGAAATTAATTTCAAAGAGCAGTATTTTGAATCCCAAACTGTATTTCTAATCTCTAACAAAGCCCATGGATTAGGTGATGTTCTGATCTCTTCCCCAAAGTAAAAGCCACTAGATTCAAGTGCATTTATAGTGAAAATGTTTGTATTTGCTATCAAAATTGTCTTCTGGAAAAGTTCTTATAATACTTAACAAGCTTTTTTTTTTTTTTTCTGAAAAAAAATGTTGATTCTGTTGTAATCATTTTGTAAAGGACAGCTTATTTGAGAAACTTTTCAGGTATTTTTAATTGATGAAATAAAATACCAGGCTTTGGAAGATGGCTGAAATGTGGGGAACAGAACAGAAGCTGTGAAAAGCATCCAGTACCCCTGCCTGGCCAATGGCATCACCACTGTTATATGAACTTCAGGCTAACCAAGATTTCATCAGATAGCTTCATTTACACAGAATTTCCAAGATGTCACTAGAAGAGGGAAATAATTCTTTGCTCTTAAACCATCTACAGGCTAAAGAGGAGGAAACTAGTGCTTTTGATCTACAGTCATCTTTCCCAAACAGATGCTCCCTCACTGTTGTGATGCTTAAGGAAGAATAAGGAAACACAGGATACCTAAGCAAGTGCAGTGGGACAAGCAGTAGCAAGCACAGGTGTCTGGCAAAGAGCAAGAGGGCTTCTGCTTCCGAGGGAGTGGAAGGGCAGCATTTCAGCTGCTGCTCCTGTGCACAGCACCCTTGTCATTCATGTGTCAGGGCAGCAAAATAAGCTACAAAGCAGACCCACAACTGAAGTTGTGCATTTCCTTTGAACATCTGTGTCCAAGCCCACGTGTGCATGTCCTCGGCCCGTACGTGCGTTTGAAACCAGATGGAAGGTCTGGTTAATACTCCCATCACCTCATAGCATTTCACACGTGGCTTCTTCAAAGCAGGCAATAGCAGCGGTGCAGCGTGAGCGGCCATCTTAGCTCACTCACAACTGCAGCTGTGCTTATTATCTAAACTCGTGGTCCAGATGCCTTCTGACAGAAAATACATGGCTGTGACATGTTATGTAGGATTTGCTATGCTTGCCACAGCAGTGCCATAGATCACTTCTGTCCAACAAATTAAAAAGGCAATGTACTGTGATGTCTCTTTCCTACAAGTAGGACTCTGATGTTCACTTCTGGGCCCCTCCCTGTGAGAAGGACATTGAGGTGCTGGAGCATGTCCAAAAAAGGGCAACAAAACTGGCAAATGGTCTAAAGCATAAGTCTTAAGAGGAATGGCTGAGGGAACTGGCATTGTTCAGCATAGAAAAAAAAAAGTCTGAAGGAATATCTTCTCTATCTCTACAACTACCTGAAGGGAGGTTGAAGTGAGGTGGGGGTTGGTATCTTCTCCCAAGTAACAAGCAATAGGACAAGAGGAAATGTCCTAAAGTTGTGCCAAGGGACACTTAGGTTGGGTATTAGGAAAAAAAAAATATATGTGGGGCTCTCAAGGCCTGGAACTGGTTGCCCAGGAATGTGATAGTCACCATCCTTGGAGGTATTTCAAAGATGTATAGACATGATGCTGAGGGACATGTTTTAGTGGTGACCTGGAAGTTCTGGATTAGCAGTTGGACTTGATGATCTTAAAGGTTTCTTCCAATCAGAATGGTTCCATGACTAAATTTTCCTTACTACTTAAAGTAAAAAAAAAAAAAGCTTAATTAATATGATTTTAGGGAGGAAGGGCAGGTAATGGAGGTCTTAAATACCCCTTAGTATACCTTGATACAGAGACTTATGTTTACATCAACAATCTAAAGAGAATCTAGCTTAACTAGCTGTTGTATGTGGTGTATGTGTACTTAAGTCTGGATGAACCTCTACTCCACTGGAGTAAACCCAGGAGTAACTGTTTCAGGCCTTCAGTCGGGTTCAGTTGCTACAGGAAAGTTGATAGTGTGGACTCAGCTTCAGATGCAAGTGCCTTACCCAAAGTGAACTATCAGAAACTTTGGCCTGCTCTGTGGGATGTTCGTGTAGTGATGTCAAGGAATTTGTTTTGAAATGGAGGTACTAAAAATCCCACCTATTTTGAACCCACTGACTTCATGTACATGGAGGCAGACAGAGGTGTAACTGGAAATATGCGACATCTGGCAGATGGTTGTAAATGCCATTGGCTTTTCTGAATGGTTAAAAAATTGGATTATGTTTTATGCAAGCTTCTGATAACATTACTTCTAAAAAATATTATTCACATCTGAATCATCCATTTGTTTTCACGCTGTTCTCTGTCACTACAACTGCTTCAAGCCTTTCTCACATGAGCTGCCAAAGATTAGTCACTAGCCCTGTGACCCTGGGATGTAGTTGCAACCTCCTCTTATCCCAAGAGCCAGGATTTTATTCCACTTTTATTGTGGTGTTTGCTTGGGTCATTGCTTTTGTTGTGGCTCTCTGGAGAAGGGTTCTCAAATGTTGGCTGGTGTTTGCTTTAGGAATCGAGAGGGTATAAAAAGATCCTGTTGTGGGTAAGGCATCAGAAACATCTGCTGAAGAGTGGGAGGAGGATGAGGTTGCTAACCAAAGGCAGCAGCAGGGAGCTTGCAGCTCCTCCTCCTCCACTCTCACCACTAGATGTGAACCTGCTGTAATAAAAGGGCTGGCACCACAACACAAGCTCCAGAGGGAAACAGGTTTCAGGTCAGCCAGCTAGAGAAACCTCAAAAGAAAACATTAAAACTGAAAATGTATTGGAAATAGTTTTGGTAGATTAATTCACATCTTGCTTTTCCCAGTGCAGTTCTGAAGTTACGTGTAAACTCTAGGGAAAGCAAAGCAAGGCAAACTTGTGTGATCTGCCACTTCTGAAAGCAATGTCAACATTTACTTGTCAATTTTTTGATTGTTTTGTCAGTAAAAAGAGGCAGATAGATGGACATTAAAAAAAAAAAAGTCAAACATAACTAGAGGTAAATTTCAAATCATACCTTGTGGGAACCATCTGAAGCATATGAACTTCTCGTTTGATGGACCCATGTGTGCAGCCAGTCTTCCCCCTGGCTGGCTTGAGAGGTGAGCATAGGTTGCAATTCTTTTTTATTGTACAGCATGCAGAATGTTTCATTACTCTCTCACAAGCTTGCTGCTCATTAAATTCATGATAGCTTACTACTTCTATTAAGATCAGAAGGCAAAAAATTCTGGTTAAAGGTAAAGATGTAGCAGGTCTGGGCTTTGCACGGGAACAAAACAAACATGCACTAGGAATTTTGTAATCAAATAGTAGATCATCTTAGTGAGAAGATAAAAAAAATAGGTGAAAGTTTTAAGTTCCCACTGTCTAACTTAAAGGTCAAATTGTTGGCTTTAATAGCTTTACCACATCCTTTCAACTTACTGATCTAATCAGTGTTCACGCTGTCAGGACAAGATGTGGAGAGCTAGTGCAGAAACCAAGTAGCAGTCTTTGTGTTTCAGCTCTGCTCTGAAAACGACTTTCACCCTTAGATCTGGAGTTCTCTGTGTTGCAAATTCCTTCCTATGGGATCGAAGGTTGATGAGATGGATGGCATTGAAACAAAGCAGTTGCCCCACCTCTTGCACCTAATCCTGCTCTGTGCTGTGTGGCAGGGGAGCTGGGAGGAGCGGACTAGTGGGTGTTGTTTGCCCTGGCTGGCAGCAGCCCCAAGGGACGAGTGTGGAGATGTATCAGGAGCTGCCCTTGCTCCATGCTCCCCAGCCTGGACAGGAAAGGGCAGGCTTCTCAAATAGGTTTTGAAGCTTTTTTCAAGTCTCCATTTGCTTTTTAACTGTTGCTGTTAAACCCTGCTATGTTGCTAGGCTTAAACTTGCTTGAGAGAGACACCCTGCAGAGTCTATATGCTAACAGTTCCAGTGTTTATGTTCTAAATATTTACATGTGGATGGAGGTCAATATTGCAAATACTGGCTTTTCCTAGAGGGCTCTGCAGAATAAACCTTGGAGTGACTGCTTTTGGCCTTTCTTCAGAAATCATGCTCCTTGTATAGTCATTGTCTGTAGATGCTGTCAAGAACAAATGTGGTTGTGTCTCATAGAATGTTAGGGGTTGGAAGAGACCTAGAAAGATCATCTAGTCCAACCCCCCTGCCTGAGCAGGGTCACCTAGACCAAGTCACACATCCAGGCGGGTTTTGAATGTCTCATGGGGAAAAACTCTTGTAAGGATCAGTGTCTTATTTGTAATAACATGAAGCATTTGCAGTCGAGGGTACTTGCATTTTTAGACCCACTTTGTTAGTTGTGGTTTTGTTTTTATACAGTTGTGGTAATGTACATTTTTTCTCAAAACCAGCTTATAGTTTTGCATGTTGGCTGTCTAACACACTGGATTGTAGTCAGGTAGGTAGATTAATATGATTGACTGTTAAGCAAAGAGAGATATCTGACATGGTTTACTGTTAAGTGAACAGAGGTGATGTAGAGCTTGTAATTGAGTTATGCTGTGCTTCTTGGTAGCACCTTGGTAATTGGGCCCGTGTTTACAGTGAAGCAGCAGGTGATACAGCCTTAAAAGCATCAGTATCTGTTATTCTTGGAGTTTTGGGGAATATTGCTGCATCTTAGCTTTGAAGGACTGGAAGGAGAAAGGTCACCCTTTACCTCTGGTGATTCATTTGTGTTCTAGAGGAGACAGCAGATGCTATAATGGGCATCTCAGCATTGCAGCCTTTTGGTTTTTAATATATTACAGGTAATGGGAAAAGGTTTTGTGAGTGAAACTTCTCTTGTTGCCACTATCTATATTTCTCTGTAAAAGATCCTTGCCTCTTACCTAAATGAGTGAGTTAAATCTGAATTACAAGGGAGCCCAAAAGTCCTGTATTTTTCAGTTGGTTTTCTTTCTCTATGCTTAAAAAAAAAAAGTTCATGGTGGTTTAACTTTCCTTTTAAGCCAGCTGAAATTACTGGTCATCCTTTGTTTGTGAAGGCTTTGTTTAGTTTATAGAGGAAAGAGTATTTAGGGACAGTAATTTGTGACCCCGGTCAATCAAGCACTCCTGCATTTTTGAAAGTTCCATACCTCTCATTTCTTGACAATTTTGGTTGCAGTTTTCCTTTATGCTTTTTTGTTTTGTTTATTCTAACTGCAAAAACTTCCCTCTCCTTTTTCTTGTCATTCAGTCAGAAATGTTGAGGTAACTGAAGTTCCTAAAACCCCAGCTTATATATTAGAGCAGGTTCCTTCCTTGACGTTGTGTGGGAGTGTAAGCTCATATATTGTTTTTTGTTTACCTTTTAAAATAAATAACTTTGTGTTTTGATCTAAGATGAGCAAAAAAAAATCAAAAAGGAACTAAATTTATTCACAGTGTACTGTCATATATAGTGAAAACTTAAAAATTTTTAATCGTCTGGGAAATTTGTTTGGGTTTTAATGCAACATTTTTTCAACATATAATTTTGTTGATTTTGGTGTTAGTTTTTTGATTTTAGTAGTTATATAGACATAAGTGTTGACTTATGGATTAATTTATTTTTTTCCCCCGTATAGCTATGAAATACCTTTGATACTTTTTGCATGTCAAGAGGTAAAAGACCATTTCTTTTTACAAGCCTCTGCCTGCCACCTGGGCCCAAACCATCAGTGATTAATATTTTTCTCGAATCTTTCTAGCATAGAAACAACACTTCTTCAGATGATTACATGGACGTTTCAGTTAAAGTCAGGCTAGCTCAGAAAATGTTGAGTTGTGAGTTAAAGCTCAGGGATATTCTTACTCGGCTTGAATGAATTTTTGGTTGTTTTATACTGCGTTAGAACTGCAGCATGAGGCCACTCTGCACAAGTAGTTTCACATGTGGATGCTTTTGATGATGCCTCAAAAGGGAATTTCAGCCAGTAATTGATTCCTGGTCACTAAAACATGAGATAAAGAATGCGAGCATGATGGTAAAACAATTAGGTTTTTCTTTTCTTCTTATCATATTTATTTGTGATAGTATATACAATAAAGGAATGAACTAATTCTCTGGAACTGAACAGCTCTGGATAAACTGGTTATCTTGAATCACTGTAAATGTGCCTGAAGTTAAACAAAGTTTTATTTTGGTGGCTGGTGGTCTGCACACACACGAGGCTTACAGCGTCGCAGCACCCGGCGCCCGCCGCCAGGCCTGTCAGCGCTTTCAGCCGAGCTGTCCTTCCTCTTTCCTGCTGTGAGCAAGGATGACAGCTCATTTTATCTGCCTCGCGAACAAACACAAAAGCTGGATTTCCTGCGTAGCCTTTTTCTCCTCCTCGGTGGGGATGAAGGCTTGGGTATGAAGAGACACTGATTAATTCCAGCTGTTCCGTCTGCAACTGAGGACGGGTCCCAGCTGAAATGCTGGAGACGTTCACTACTGCGAGAACGTGAGTGCAGTTTGGAGGTTTGAAGTTGTTTCCCTTTGATAGGCTAAAGCCCAGAGTTTGAGCATCTCGGACAGAAAGATGGTAAACCTCAATCTTAGTCTTCAGTTTTCTGCATTTGTGTTATCTGTGCCGTGTACCTAATCTGCATAAGCATGGTTAAACCATTCTAACACTCAACACTGAACTGTTTGCTGCAGGTTCTGTAAGAAGGAAGCGATAAGCCAGTGGAGGTCTGAGAACGGTGAAGGCTGCAGAACAAGTGACTGGTACAAGGCTTTTAATACAAGAGTTGACTGGAGTATGTGAGGAGTTTTGTATTAGAACCATTCTTTTATTTCTACTCCTTTAAATTTTACCCTGTCTCGTCCCTCTACTTTATAGAAGTCACAAGCAGTTTGTAAAGAAGGAACTAAGTCTTGGCAGTAAAACAGACTTTTAAAAAGCTATTATGAGAAGGGCATCTTTCTAGGCAAACCTGACATATTTTACATATACTTTCCCCAAAGGGTAATGGACTCTTATCAGAGTGCAATCAAGTTGGTTTGTAAACGTAATACTATGTGAAGGTCAGGGCATAGGAGAAGGGGACAGATTAGGGACAGGGGAAAGAGGATTACATGTCCAGCAAATATTTATATAATATAAAGCTTATCAAATCTATTTTGAACTAATGTGATGTATCTATGTCCTTCACTATTTTTCCCCCCCATGATTTATATTCTAGAAGCTTGTGTGGAGTCTGTGTGTTACTTGAAGCATTAAATTCTTTCTCTAGCTTTGCTGACAGGTAATTGTTGGTTCTTTCATGGGTTACTGCCATGCACTGCAGGACAGGATCAGGGAACTTGCCCCTTTGCTATGTGATGGTGAAGCCTTTTGAACACCCTTTTGCAGGCCACATATCTGTGCACATCTTTATAATATCTCATGGTAGCATAGCAGCCACTGGTCATATGAAATTAAGATGTAAACTGTAAACATTCCAAGAAATATTGGCTGCTTTGTGTTCTGTCTTAGTTTAGTTCAAAAAGTTTAACTTGGTGTTGCATGATTCTCAAGCTCCAAAGCTAAAATATACAATGCAGAATTTGTCCTTTCAACCTTGTTCTGCAACATAAATTTATTTTTAAAAGAAATACTATTCATTTTTATATTGATTTACATGATTTTGATGTAATTTAGGATTCCCGTTTGAAACTAGCAGGAGAGGGAGCAGTAAAGTTAGTTGGTACTATATGGGTTGGGTTCTTCACTCCCATTTTTACATTTTCAGCATTGAAAGAGACTGTACAGTTCTGTATCATCTCTTGTAAAATTTAATGTTGATATGGTATATATTTTGAATTCCACAAGGAAATGCGCTTTTTTTTTTAACACTGATACTTTTTCTTGGTGATTCCATTCTGCTCTTTCTGCTTTCCAATAGTTATTTGGCAATCTTCACAGAGAAGTTGAATATCTTTAAGAGAAATGTATTTTGCAATGTGACAATTAAGGCTGGCATAGAAATGGCTCAGAATTATTGTTTTTATGGATGACCTGTTTGATTTTTTTTCCTCCCTTTTTAGAGGGGCTCTGATTACTCTTTATTTTTACCCATGATGTTTATTGTGATCTGTAATTTTCTTTCAATCAGATGCTAAGCCAGCTGGCTTCACATTTCAAAACAGATTGCTGCCTTTTCTTATTTTAAAACTTTTTTTTAAATTCCCCTCTTTAGAATCTTATAAGTTGGCAGGCACTTCAGGTGTAATAAAACTTTGTTCTTTGCGGGTGTTGTCACCAATTTATTTTTTTTTCCCCTCCATGGGAATAAAATCCCTTTTTAAATTTTATTTATCATAGTGTTTGCTATTAAACTATAGATGAGTTTTTCCAAGTTATATTTAATTGGAAAAATGTCTCAAAGATTATTGTCTTGGATGCAGGTGTGTATTTTGTCCATCTACCTGCTATTGTGTTGTTCTTGTATATTGCTTGACTTTCTTTTATATTGTCCTTTGTCAATCTGCTGTGTGTCTTTTGCCCTTATTTCCCACATTGTGTATAGTTCTCTGCAGCTAGTTCCATTGCTGATGAAGGTTTTGCAGGTATGTTTGCATTCTAATAGAACTTAATGCATTGTAGATAACAGTGGTCTGTTTCTGTTATTTACAGACCTTGTTTATAGCAGCCTCTACAGAATAAAAATAGAGTGGGACATAGAAATGTGGATTTAGTTATAAAGAGCTGTGAAAGACACGGTGTGAATCAGTGCACAGTGCTTTTCTGAGACCTTTATAGAACTTGCAAATAATAAGGCAAATATGTTTCTCCTTGTAAGTGCATCTGAGCCTCTAAATCACTGCTGGCAGTGGATGTTGGTTTTAGGGACTTAAGGAAGCTTTAAATCAGACTGTAAGGGAAGGGTGGTGGAAAAGTGCTGAAGATACCGAGGTGATGCAGAAGAGGACAGGGTCAAACAAAAAGCAGTACAATAGCTGTAAGAGGGGCCACGTGGTGATGGGGCTGCCCATGGGAGGAGGCCAAGGCTTCACATGCCAGGTGGCCACAGACCTTGTGTGTGGTCTAGACATCCACCTGCCTCCCAGGTGCTCCCATTGATGCCCAGGGGATGCCAGTAGTAGGAAACTGCACAGCCAGGAGACTGTTGGAAACTGAGAAAGTGAGGGAGAGGAGATCAGGAATAGGAAAAGAAAAAGCACTGTTAAATGCCAAGGCAGTGCATTGTGTTGATGTTGCTGAGTTGCAGTGTATTTATGCATGAGTGCAAGAAAATGTTTCACTCTGAGAACAATTAGGCATTGGAATAATCTCCCAAGGGAAGTGATGGATTCCCTTCCACTGGACATTTTTAAGATTCAGATTGACAGGGTGCTGGGCCATCTTATTTAAACTACATATATGTATTTTTTTTTTAACCTTAAAAGGTTGAACTAAATGATCCTTAAGGTCCCTTCCATTCCAACCTGGTATTCCATGATTATATGTTGATGTTGGCTTTCTCTTGTGTTTGTTAGAAGGACCTGCTAGTGCTTTTAAAGGCATTTGAAAATGAAAAAGGGATTTCCTAATATGTATTGACATGATCATTCTAGGCAAAGCTCGACAGAAGCAAATGAGACTTCAATCGAATTTCTTTCATTCATACTTCATTGAAATAACATCTTTATGTAAGTAGCTTTCCCTGATAAGATGCCAAGAAGAAATATGTGATGAGTTTGAGTTCTGTGGCAATTAAATTGCAAGGTTAAGGCTGAAAATAAAAGGTATTAATGGAGATTGGTTATGAGTTGGAACAAAATAGCAGACTTTCTGAATCACTTATAAAATTGTAGCAATAGAATAATTTTTAAGGTACTGTAGCATCCAGAACTACTTTTTCAGTAGTGTGTGGGAGGTCACAAGCTCCTTTGAGACAACAAAGCACCATCTGTGTTGTGATGACAACTTGCAAGATATTGCTAGTTCAGGATTCCCTAGTCTGCTTCTCAAGGCAGGATAAGATATCTAATCTAATTCCTAAAAAAAACCCAAAATAGCTAGATATTTGGGCTAAGATATCCAATAAATGTATTATAAGTGATTGTTTTATGGAGCAGAAATATGTATTACTGTATTTGCGAGGCCCAGAAAGAGGTTTGATGTCCTCTCCCCACTCCCAAGATTTTTGTTTGAAGGAAAGCTTTGTAAAATTTCTAGTTCTTTTCAGCTTCCATGACTGATGACTGAGAACTAGAAAAAATATGTATTATGGCATAGATATTGTTTTGAGTCTCAGTCTCTACTCTGATCTTCTGTTTCAGCTTTTACTGCCCCTTGTATGTGGTAGCACAGCCAGATTCCTGGGACCCTTCCAGTAGTCTTGGAACAGATTTCTTCTCGAGAACATATTTCAGGGTAATTGCCACTAAAAGAAGATAATAGTCTTTAGTCTTCTCTGATAAGCATAAATGTTGGCCTGACTTAAGATCTTTAAGGAAGAAAGAATGAGAGTGCTGATTGGCACTGTAAAGTAGTGTATTTTGTGTGAGACACTTGGCACTTACAAGCATCTTGTCTTTGGAGAAGCCTCTGCCCAATCAGTCAAACATCCCTGCCAGCCCAAATAGCTCTGGGGAAGGAGTCAGTGAGAACTCTGCTGCATTCTCTTTGTGTGGCCACATTTTAACCAAGTGCTGGTGTTAGCAGCGTGATGGAAATGCCATTCCTTGCCACCTTAATCTAAGTGGAGGCTACATGAAAAGTTTCCATATTTAGCTTTTCTTAAAATAATGAAAGGAATTGTCTGGACCAATATTTATATGAAACAAAACTTTGACTATTGAGTAAATAAAGCCACTGAGTGTACGTGCTGATAGTTTTGAAGAAGCAACTGTGGTCACTGTGCCTTCCTGGGATTCTGTCTGCCCTGGGCTGTGTGTGCTCACCCTGTCCCAGCCTGAGGCTGCTGCCTGTGCCACTTTCTTGCAGCTTTCCCTGGGAGCTGGGCAGGGGGAGGTGAGCTCACTGCAGCCCCCAGCCTCACCTATGCCAAGGTAGTGCCTGTGGCTTGTCTGTTCTCCTGGCAGGAACCTCCAAGGGGTGGAGAACAAGGGATGGAGAATCATGGCCCTCCTTTAGTTTGCCTCAATTATGCTTACATTTTGGCAGATTTTTAGGCTGTTTATAGTAGCAATTTCCTGACATTACATAATGTGGGAGCTTGGGAAATTTGCAAATTGGAGAATACTAATAAATACTTTACTTGATGTTTCATTGTAAAAGGGGTTTTTTTTCCTGCCTCGAATGAGTCAAGTGCATGTGTCAGAATGACATTTAATGCAAATGCTCAGGAAGTTGGTGTTTGGTTTTGTTTTCTGTTTGTGGTGTTTTTTTCTCTTATATATGAAGATCTGAAAATGTATGAAAAGTTGATTTTCCCTCTCATTCTCCTCTTTTCCAGGCTAAAAAGCCTCAGCTCTCTCAGCCTCTCCTCATAGGGGATATGCTCCACTCCCTTCAGCATCTTGGTAGCCCTGTGTTGGACTGTCTCCAGTAGCTCTTTGTCCCTCTTGAACTGGGGTGCCCAAAACTGGACACAGTACTCAAGGTGGGGTCTCACCAGTGCAGAGTAGAGGGGGAGGAGAACCTCTCTTGCCCTGCTGGCCACACTTCTCCTAATGCATCCCAGGATGCCATTGGCCTTTCCTGGCTGCAAGGGTGCATTGTTGACTCATGCTAATCCTCCTTCCACCAGGACTCCTAGGTCCTTTTCCCCAGAGCTACTCTCCAACAGATCAGCCCCCAGCCTGTCCTGAAACATGGGTTTGTTCTTCCCCAGATGCAGGACTCTACACTTGCTCTTATTAAATTGCATTAAATTTCTCCCTACCCAGCTCTCCAGCCTGTCCAGGTCTCTCTGGATGGCAGCACAGCCTGCTGCTGTGTCAGCCACTCCTCCCAGTTTGGTGTCATCAGCAAACTTGCTGAGGGTGCTCTCTACCCCTTTTCCAGGTCACTGATATGCTTTCATTATCATTATGTTTTTTTAATAAAAACCCTCAAGAGATCTGAGCAGTAGAATTTGACAACACTAGATAAGGGCAAGCTTTGGAGATGCTGAATACCTTCACTGTCATGTATTTGTATCCAAGAGTGAGAGACTGCAGCCCAAGGCTGGTCTCACAGTTAGCTTGCATTCAGAGAGAAAGAAGGTGCAACAAAAGTGGGAACATTCTTCTGACAACTTGGTGTTGTGTGGCTGAGCTGCAGCACTGCTAGATTTAGCAGCAGCTTTACTAATCTATGCTAAATCTAATACTCTTTTGAGTCTGTAGAAGCAGAAATGTGCAAACTGTACAATGTAGAGCTGGGGCAGCATTATTCTTCTGTTGAAGTTAATCACTGACTGCTCAAGCTGTTGGCCTTGCTCTGCTTCCAATGCTTAAGAAGACAGATGGGGAACAGAGAAGAATGTTCTTTGTCACACATGAATTTATATTAAAATTGTCAGACACTTTTGGACAAGCATAATCTTTTTTGTTGTTGTTGAAATTTAGGAACAACTTGAAGTGAATCTGCTCTTTCTCATTTTCCAAAGCAGAACAAGAAACTTGGATTTAACTTCCAGGGTTTGAACCAGTCTCTACCATTTCTAACCACGTGTCAGGGTTGTCTGATTTTGTTGTTTGTGGTGTTTTGTTTTGTGTTGTTTTTCTGTTGTTGTTGTTTGGTTTTTTTTGTATGTGGTGGGGTTTTTTTGTTTGGTTGGGTTTTTTTTTCTCCATCATTGACATGCAGTCAAGACAACCTCTTCTTCATTACTATCATTCAACATCTCATTGAATTTTGACTGCAATAGAAGAAATTTATCTATGATATTTCTTTCAAGCCCATTTATTAGTTCTGTTTCATTTGTGTCCAGATACTATCTTCTGGAATTAATATACTTGAGTTGCTTAAATGGAGAGATACAATTTAGTGATGCATGTTTTTTCTTGGCCTTGCTGCCTATCAGGATTTAATGTGGTTTTACAAAGCAAGGAAAGTAACTGTATCAAAGGTTTATAGTAATGCCAGAAAGTATCAAAAATCCCACATAAGTTTAGCATTGAAAATATGTCTGTGCATTATGAGCATTTTCTATTTATTTGTGCAGGATGCTTAACATTTTCACTGAGTCTCCTGTGGCAAGACCAAGCAGTGTTTGGACTGGTGCTGCCACTTGGCTTGTAAGAACTGACTTGGTTATGCAATCCAACTACATATAAAGGAAAATGCAATAAAGAAATCAAAACAAATAGAACCAATAAAACTGTATAAAGTTAGAAAATTATGAGTGTCCAAAAAGTGACAAGAAACTGCCTCTTCTCCTCAGAAATTTCATGTAACTCCACTTTTGAGAGAGACAGAGAGAGAGGTAAAAAAACAAACTTCCAATTCCTTTGAGGCACAGAGGGAAAAGTAGCTGGCTGAAAACAGAAAATATAAGGGAAAAGAGCTTTTAAATCAAGGCTCAGTCTTTGAGAAGTGCAAAGGAAGGCCAGGTGAGCAGTCCAGGAGGCCTGCAGAGTCTGAGGTGGTTGACCACGTGCCAGAAGGCCTCTAGGTATTTTGAAAAGGGCCAGGAGAGTGACAGGAGACTTAAGGAAAATACTGGAGGTCTGAAAGTCCAGGGAAACTTTAGAGTGGTCTCAGATATTTATGTTTTTATTTTTATTTTTTTTCTTAACTCAGCCCAGGACTGAATCCAAGTTTCTAGTTGGGTGTCAAATGTACAGATACAGAAACCTGGCTCATAGCTGCTCTTTCCATTTATAAAGAAGTAACATGTTTCCACTGTTTCATTAACCTTTTCTGGTCTGGTCCTGAAAAGCTAGCTGCAAATCTCCCAAACATTACTGTGTACCTCAAAAGAGATGAGCCAAATACATTTGTCCAGGTGGCTCTGGACTTCATACTCCCCAGCTGCAGCCATAGAGGCAGAGGAAGATTTCCTTCATCCTGAGCATCACTGCTTATTTTTTGTTTTGGTTAATGTACATGAAAAAGGAGTTTCAGTAGTCAAAATATCACTGACTGCCAAATGTAGACCAAATTTTTGTTAGTCCATTCTACCAGTCAAAAACATTAATTCCCCATGCCTGTTGATCTTATAGGTTAGGAGAGTGCTATGGGGCTAACTGGAGTCACCAATCACAAGACAAATCTTGATAATTATTTTTTTTTTTTAGGCCAAGGGTCCTTTACAGCTGCAGTCTCACACACAGGAGTAAAAGGAATTTTTATTTTTTTTTTCTTGACCACATGAGGGGTGAGATGACTGAGAGTCATGTTAACAAAAGTTTACCTAATGCAAAGTGGAATTCTGATCTGCACTTGCCTTAATCCACATTCCTCAATTTTCATCCGACTCCAACCAACTACATACCAACAATACAATAACATGCACTGATTATGGAAGTGCACCTGTGGTGGGTTGCTTTTCCGGACAACTTTTTTGTTACTTTCCAGTTATTTTTATCTTTAGACTATAAGTATTTTATTTCTTACAAAGATTCTCTATCAAGGTAATTAATTTAGTTTGGAAAATGTTTTCATCCAGTTGCATGCAAAATTAATCCTTTTTAAAAATAACTTGCTGTTACTGTGTTTAAACCCTTCCTAAGAAGTCTATTTAAGTGTCTGAAAATGAGAATATTTTATATTTTTATGGTTGTATTATTATATCATTATGAGCTAAAAAAAAGATACAAAAATGCCAAAACAACAAGCAAGCTATCAAAATATTTGCAGTGTTATGACTGCAAAACAACAATTCGGATGCTTGAATGCTTTTTCTCTCATGAGGACTCTGAAATATGAGCAGCAGAAGAAAGGAAATTTTATTAAAGAATATATGTAAGATCTGCCAGAAGCAAGGCTTGTGATACTGTCTCCCATGGGATCCTCACAGCCAAGCTTAAGAAGTGTGGATTGGATTGAATCATGGTGCAGTGAGGTGGATTGGGAAGTGGCTAAAGGACAGAGCCCAAAGAGTTGTGGTCAATGGAGCAGAGTCTGGCTGGAGGCCTGTGACGAGTGGAGTCCCCCAAGGGTCAGTAATGGGTCCAGTATTANGGAGAAGTGTGGCCAGCAGGTCAAGGGAGGTTCTCCTCCCCCTCTACTCTGCACTGGTGAGACCCCACCTTGAGTACTGTGTCCAGTTTTGGGCACCCCAGTTCAGAAAAGACAGAGATTTACTGGAGAGAGTCCAATGCAGGGCCACCAAGATGATTAGGGGAGTGGAGCATCTCCCTTCTGAGGAGAGGCTGAGAGAGCTGAGGCTCTTTAACCTGGAGAAGAGGAGACTGAGGGGAGACCTCATTAATGTTTATAAATATGTTAAGGGTGAGTGTAGACAGGATGGAGACAGACTTTTCTCAATGTCATCCAATGACAGGACAAGAGTCAATGGGTGCAAGTTGGAGCACAAGAGTTTTAGGGTCAACACAAGGAAGAACTTTTTCTCGGTGAGGGTGCCAGAGCTCTGGAACGGGATGTAATTTTTTTTTTTCCTTAATAAAAGAATAATATTAGTGTTCCAAATAATGTGAAATGAACTGTTTTTGTTCATTATGTTTACTTCTTTTTGGTGCTTTATACCAATATATGTTGTTTTACATCACCAGTACGCCTTCAGAAACTGGTGTGGGTTTCATTCATGTTGTTAATCATTACTGCTTTCCACTTCAACTCTGAGTGAACTCAGCTGCCATCCCACTCGGTTCTTGAGTGGAGCCAAACTATTCTTTCTTGTCATTGATTTTTTAATATAGGGTGACATAAGTGTCTAGTGGCAGATTAATAAGCTTTTTAGGAATGGTCAGAGTAAATGATTTAATACAATGCGAGAGCTCTTACTATTTTGTTTGACTTTCACTTAGTTAACAGATGTATTTATTTTTGCTGCTATTCTATAAGGATTTGTTTTACAACACAACCCCAAATTTAGGAATTGTTCAGCAATGAAAAAAAAAAAAGAATTCCCACATCCATTTAGCACAACTGCTTTTAAGTTACAGTAGGCAATATTTGCACAGGTTTTTTCTGAAGTGCACATACCTACTATGTTTGCCATAGGAAGATTAATTTCTGACTTGTAATGTGATCTAACTTGCAGAAGTTCAAGCAAACATCATCCTTTCCATAGATCGTACAGTAGTTTGATCAGAAAATTCATTTGCTTACTACATTTGTCACATATGGGCAGCCTGTGGTGTTGGTTCATTTGGTCAAATTTTCGGTTTAAATTTTGTGAAAGGGGTTTTAGACTTACAGATTCATGTACTTCCATTTTTGTTGTTCTAGTTCTCCCATGTTTGACCTTCATTCTCCCTTTCCCTACACACTTAAAGATCATGGATATTATTAAGCCTCAATTAAGCCTCAATTTCACACAAATAGAAAATTCACGTGAAAAAAATTTGAGTCCTGCCAACTTGGAGAACCCACCCTTGTAGGTAAGGATGGTGAGCAAGGAGGTAGGAAATTTGTATTTTTATCTGTTATTTAGTTATGAAATCTATGCGACCAAAATGGCATGAATTACAGTCCTACTAAATAAGGACTTCCTTAAACACAGTGTTTGAAATATTGTGATATATTTTCATCTTTTATTCCTTGCTTTAACCAAGCAATACAGTTCTTAGAAATTTGAGATTTCCCCATTTGTTATAAGCTGACAAAATGATCTTCATCTTTCCTCTTCCCTGCTTTATGTATGTGATAATAATACTAGAGTATCAGTATTTTGTTGCTTAAGCACAATTACATCTTGCTTACAAGTAAGGAAAGAGTGATAAAATAATGAATAGCTGGCAAATTCTAATAGAAACAACATTTGCATTAAAATGTTTCAGCTGAGACAGGAGGGTTTGTGTTACATTAGGGAATCTAATTTATTTTTTTATTTTTTTTTCTGTTCAGCATGTATTATTCAGGGGTTGTAGAATCTACTTTATATTAGGAATGCATTAACTGTAATAGAGTTTTATGTGGTTTATTCTGTGTGTGATATTTCATTCCTGGATATCCCAGTCATGCCTGTGTGATATCTCTTAAAAGTCATAATCAACCAACTCTCATAAAACAAAACACTCAAGACACCACTACCCCACTCCTCACTTAATTTTGCTAAAATGTGGATGATTTATGATGCCTGTACATATATACAAACATAAAGCACACCCTACATAATTGTATACACACATGTACAGAAGTGTATGCATTAATGCATCTTGACTCAACTGCACTCAGGTAAATGCTGTATATAAATTATGTTTCAGTAGCAGCCACTTTGTTTTTGGCAGATTTCTGGAACTTCTGGTTAGGCATCATTGAGGAATGTGTCACTTGGTAAGTGATACCATCATTATTTATAACATAAACATACACTCCTACCGTTGTGGTTTTTTGACATGTTACTTGAGATACTCCATTTCTGGAGAAGAGATTCCTCAGTCCAAGTATTTCTTCCACACTGCTAAAAGTCTCTCCCTCTAAATCTTAACTTTATGGAGTTCTCAAAGCTTGGTATAATGTTGAATTTATCATCTTTTACTAATGACTAGGAACTTAAAAATTAGCATTGCCTATTTTAGAGCACTGTTGTGTATTTTGCAATGTGAAAAATATAATGCCCCTCTGGAAAGGTGGTGTTAATAAATCCATAGCAGAGGGCCATTTTGCTGGAAATAAAATATATGTGTAAATCATATAGGATAGAAGCTACACTTCATTTTTCTCTCTTCCCCCTGCCAATGGCTCTCCTCTGGACTTCCCTGTTTCTGTTTAACTAAATTCTTAACTTTCAGTTTTCTGTATACAGTGCTCTCATGATTCAGGTGAGGATTCAGTGGAAGTAACTAATGAAACTCGCCTGTCCAATATTTATTTAAGTCTTACTTATGTGCAGTGAAGGAGTTGATGGAGGGAGCTATATTTGAGCATCTGACCCTCTTGAGGAGTTGGCAGAAGCAAAGAATAGCAAAGTGTAAATGTTAGGATCTGAAATGTTACCTCAGAATTGTGAATTCTAGCTGTGGAACTGGGATGTTGGCTTAGCTGGTATTTTAGTGAAGGTCTTGGTATCAATGCAGCTCTTAACTGAATTGTGAATTCAAGGAACCAGAAGTACTTCCATTGTCATCTTAATACAAAAAGTAAGGAGGGAATTAATAAATATTGTGATACAATATTTAATTTCTATGAACTTTTCTAAATTTATGAATATTATATGGCAAATTCTTTTAAGCAGAGGAAAAAGAAGTTTCATTTTGCAGTAGGCTTAGTTTTGATGGTTTGAGCACCAAAATTCACTTTTTCTTCAGTTATTACTCTGCTTGTTTACTAGCATGAATACAACGAATTTTTCCTCTGGTGCTCAGAACCAGATTGGAGAAACTGAAGCACAGGGTTTGACTCATCATTACCTTACAACTCCCTGAAACAAATCTGTCTAAAAAGTTCAAGTTCTTACTAGTAATGCTCTGAATCACTGGAGATGAAGCTTTTCCACAGATACGTCATACTTTGTTCAGATTTATTTTTTAATCCAGTAACAGTCCCATTTCCTTAGCTGACATAGGAACATCTTATCTTTATTTATGAGGATGAGGAGAGCATTAGCAGTAAAATGTTTGAGTTATTTGTGTGCAAAAAGCCTCAACCAACTTAAAAAGAACAGTGAACTCAAAAAAACCTGGTGTGATTTAGTCCTCTGGTCAGTGAATTTTCTGTGATTTTTGAAGGCAGAGTTACAGCTGTCAAATCTGATTTATTTAAATTTGACTTTGTCCTTATAGCCCATATTAAAGATAAGANAGTTATGCACAATTACAGAAGGAATTAATGGAAAAGTACTCATATTTCTTTTCAGACTTAAGTCAGTTCCCATCCATAACATCTGTTGCCAGCTTTCTTCTCCATCACCCAAAGCCCAGAACTTCACCCTCTTGCTGAGGCTTAGGCTCACCTTTTGCTTACCATTCAGCAGCTGGTTTGCCCAGGGTTTGCTTCAATTTTTCATACTCTTAGCTTTGTGGAAAAAAAACCTTCAAGAAGCTGCCTGCTTATCTTCCAGGCTGAATACTGAAGCAGATAAAGAAATAAGGAATAGTTTTCTGTTGATATGAAGGTACTTCTGAAAAATGTAGACAGTTACTCTGTGGAAGGGCTTGTGTTTAATCCTGCATGAAGCTTGCAGAGCACCCTCCCACCCACGTTTTCAAACTGCAGGTCCAGAGATGCAGTGTGGTTTTGATTATGTGGTGCAAACTTTTTTTCTTCTCCTCACCCATTCTGTTCTGCTTTTGGCAGAGGTAAATTTAGAGATTTTTAAGTTACTTTCCCATCCTTCTTTGCTTTGGCACAGAGATGATCTTTAAGAGCTGGTGTTCTCCAGCAGCATCCATTTGACTGCTGACTCTACACACCCCTTTGGCATTTTAACCCAGCTTGCAGGGATCAAGATCAGACCTGAAAGCTTGCTCAACTTTATTCTGCTTTAGTGCATTCCCTCATATACAGTCCTCAGCTCTACCCACCCAACTATTCAGTAACCATGTTAAGCATGCCTATATGTATGTATGTATGTATATATATATGTTTATATATATATATATTGCCTTCAGCATGTGGAGAGAAGAGAAAAGCTCTACAGGTCTTACAGAGATGTTCCCGGGTAAGACAGGAGTATTTATACCCCCTCCTCAGTCTGTAGGGAGTTTCCAGACATCCTCATATTCACCATCTGATCTTTCTTCTTATGCTTCTTCCAAACTCAGAGGGGACATGGAAGGAAATGTCTGACTTTTCCTCTTGTTTTTACTAAGATTTTGGATGTATAGAAATAGCCAAGGAACAGGATTAAAGCTTTCCCTCCTTTGTGAATCCTCCTCGTTCTGCTGTAAATTTGTGTCTGGTTACTGTTCATGAAGACACAGTAAACCATTATCTGTCTTAATCCAATCTCATATCTGTTAGAGATCAAGAAGCACCTCAGGATGCTGGCTGATTATCCCACATCTGTCTGTGATGGAGGTCTTGCAGCTGGTTCTCAAGCAGCTGAGCTCTGCAGCTGTCAGGCAGTAGTGGCTCCACTCTGATTTTTATATGGAATTTTCAGTTTCAGTTTTGCCTTACATTGTGAAATGATTTTCATTTAATTCTGAAATGATGAGCAAAGTAGTGTATAAAATATTCATCAGGCTTTCTTTAATGCAGATAGATGTAGTTCCTTAATGAAGACAATGAGCTAGTGGTAGTAAATTTATTAGCAAGGTAGAAAATTGATCCTTTGCCACACAAGCTACCTAATTGTATGTGCTTGGAGCATGAAAACTGAGTATTTTGTATGCCTTTTACTTGTTGTGAAATGATTTGTCTTCCTGATAGTCACTGATTTCTCTATGAATTTGAGATTATATGAGGAGAGTGGTAAAAGGCACATGAGAACTTGAAATTAAACCAGAAATGGGTGTTGTTAACAGGAGTATTAATACAATTTTATTATTTTTTAAAATATATTTTATTTTCCTCAAAAATGGGTGGGGGGGGCCTTTTTTTTTTATTCTTTCTATATTTTTTTT
>VYZU01001988.1:0-15685 GCA_013401355.1 Ceyx cyanopectus | reverse complement strand
GATGTACCTGTAGAAGCCCTTCTCATTATTTTTTGTGTCACTTGCCAAGTTCAGTCCAAACCATTCCCTGGCCTTCCTGACCTCCTGCCTACACAATTGGGCAGCATCTCTGTCCTCTTCCCAGGATACCCATCCCCTTTTCCAATGTCTGTGGAGCTCTCACTTTTTAGCTTAACCAGCAGGTTGTGACTCAGCCATGCTGGTCTCTTCCCTTTCCTGCTTGATTTCTTACACTTAGGGATTGAGAGCTCTTGTGTTCTATGTGTCTTTAAAGATCTGTCAGCTTTGCCTTGCTCCCTTGTCCCTGAGGATCATTTCCCAGGGTGTCCTGTTAATTAACTCCTTGAAGAGCTGGAAGACTGCTTTGCTGAAATTCAGGGTCCTGACTCTACTTGACTGTTTTGTGACCCTTAGTAATGCAAACTCCACCAGTGCATGGTCACTACTGCCCAGGCTGCCTCCAATCTTGAGATCCTTGACCAGCTCACCTGCACTGGTGACCAGTAGATCCAGTATTGCATTCCAGCAGGTAGACTCTAACCCCAAGGTTCCCCTTGTTGCCTTGCTCCCTAATTCCTTCCCATAGGCTTTCAACTTGTTCATGGCTATTGTTTAGGGAAATTTCCTCACATTCAATCAATTTCTTATCACAGAGGGCAAAATCTCTACCCCTCCTTCCCCTCTGAACAGCCTGTAGCCATCAATAGCCACACTCCAGTAGTAGGATTTGTCCCCCCAGGTTTCAGTGATGGCCACTATGTCAGAGCCTTCCAGCAGCACAGTAGCTTCCAGCTCTGTTTGTTGCCCATGCTACATGTTCATGCCCTTCAGCTGGGCAGTCAGCTGTGTTCCCTCTCCAGACAGACAATCAATTCCCTTTAGGTGTTTCCCTAATGTTTCCTGTTGTCTGTTTAAAGGTCATCACTGCCTATCTGGAAGGTCAGTAATGGATAATAATCTGTAGGTTGTATCAGGGTAGGAAGCTTCCTTAGCACATCTTCAGCTCTGGCCCTGGGGAGACAGCAGACTTGCTTAGAAGTGGGTCAGGTCTGCAGATCAGGCCTTCCCTTTAGGAAGGAGTCACCTGTAACAATGACTCTTCTCTTTTTTTTTTTTTGGTGGAAGATGTTTGGATGCTGGGTTTGAGCTTCCTTTAGTTTTGGGAACACTTCCAAGCCAGATGATTCATCTTCCTCATTGGCTGGCTGCACTTGCAGGGCATCAAAACTGTTCTGTAAGGGCACCTGGGAGGTTGGAGAAATAACAGAGGCAACCCACCTGTTGTTCTGGGCAGGAACTCGTTGCCACTGCCTCCCACCAAAGGGGCCATGCAGGGCAGTAGTTTGCTTGCTGCCCTGACCATGGACCTGCCTCCACTCTCTCTTTTCCTTTAGATTTCTGCCTTTGGTCAGACAGGTGAAGGACGTAGGGGGTACCTGACCCTCAGGAATTTTTACTGGGTGATCCCTTTTCAGCCTCAGGGAAGGCAGAGCCTGGCTCCACCAGTCAATCTCTTCCTCAGCCTCCCTGATGCTCCTAAGCCTTTCCACTTCAGCTTGCAGCCTTGCAACCTCACCTTCCAACTGTGCTGCTTGGCTGAGCAGATCATCAACCTGCTCACACCCTCCACAGCTCCCTGCTACCAGGGAGAGGCCAAGGCATTCCCTGCAGCCTGAGACTTGAACCATCACCTTCTTCTGTGGGAGCTCTGAGTTCCCACCTCTATCCTGCCCAGCATTAGGAGGCTTCTTTTGCCACCGGGAGACCATTATTCTAGGACTGTAGTACTGATTCATTGCAGGTGTTTGGGGTTGGTTTTGTTTAAATTCTAGTTGTATGTTTAGCCAGCCCTCACACGTGTGAGCACCAATTGATGAGGAGATGGTGAGAAAGGGCCTGCTCCTCCAGCAAAGGGTGATTTGTACAAGCACATATTTGTCCCTAGGCCTGTCCATACTGAGCCAGTCGACTGTTCATCTGCCTACATGCTAGAGTATAGGAATTAATGCACTACCGAGTATGAACAAGGGTAGCTGAATAAAAACCCCAAACCAGTCAACAAATGTAACCTCCTGTACAACAGAAACTGTGGGGGTGATAAAACAGAGTTAAATAAAAAAGAACTGAAGAAAATACAGAATCTATCTCTCAGGTTCTTGTAACCTCAGGTATCCTTCATAGGAGCAATGGGTTGAGTATTTCCAGAGGAGCATGACTTGTACATGATAGCTTTCTTTTACAACTTTTTTCAGGTCAAACTGTATTTGACATAGACTTTCAGTATCCATTGACTGTGCTTTGTAACAAACATGGCACATCAGTGGCAAAGCAGAGAAGATGGGGGGAAAATTCTTCAGAAATTACCATTCCAGCTGGACTTGATCATTACAATATTTGAACTAAGAAGTAAGACCCTCAGTCAGGAATCCAGTATTATTCTCCAAGTATGTACTGCCAACTCCACTGACACTTCTCTCCAAAGTTTCTCTTCATATCAACTTATTCTTGCCTTGGAAGATGATCTGTAAAGACCACCTTCCCATGTTGGAAAGTACATGGGTTAGTCCCATGGAAATCAAAGGGACCTAAACACAGGCCTGAGTGTTTTGTGAAGTAGAAATTAAGTATTCTATTAAACATTGGCACCTGACAGAAGGCTCTGTACAAATACAATGTCTAAAGATTCTAAAAGCAAATGTCTTTTTCCTTGTCAAGTTAGAAATGCAACTAGATTTGGTCTGAATCAGAAGGAAGTTCTGACTTTGATCTCACCCAACCCTGTGACAAATGGACAGCTGGGAAAGATGCTTGATCTTACCATGGGGCTCCAGGGTCTGCTGTTTGTACTTAACAATAGGAAACACAAAGTTCCAAAAGTAAGTGTTCATGGACAGACAGACACAGACTCCAAAACATTGGGGAAAAAAAAAAAACAAACCAAAAAAACCCCCAACCTGTTACCACAAAAAAAACAAACCAAAACATCTTCAACACTAGCTTTTAGCTTTTACATGACACAAAAGGATTTTTCTACTCTAATAAAGCCTGCTGTATATTCTGGTAGTGACCTTCAAATTTGAATAAATTTTATATGAATCCATAAGTTACATTTCATTTTGTATTAGAGGGAAATATTTCAAAGGCAAGAAAATAGCAGAGTGATAGCAGAATTCATGACTGTATAGTAGGTAACTTGTCACTTTTCAGATTCAGTTGTACAAACTATAAACTTAAATAGCTCTAATAAATGGAAACATCGTGGGTATTTAAATTTACTTACCTGAATACTCATTTAGCAAATATCTTCAGATACAAGTCTAGATGAAGAGTTAATGCAATTTCATTATTAGTTTACACATAATATAAATTGATGTCTGACAATATCAAAATCCCATCAAACAGTGGGCCCTTCTTATGCTATTATCAAATATAGTATCTCACTGTGGGCTAGCTGTGAATCACAGAATGCTAGTGTAGGCATAGTTAACAAATTTGGTCAGTTTTCAGACCTTCCAAATAGGAATACTAAACATTTATTTTTCCCCTCTGGAAATTTTTTTTTCTCCACACCCCAGCCCCACCCCCCCCTCCTGCTTAATACAGTCGTCATCCCAATTCCTAGTGAATTTATAAAAATATTTTTTATCCAATAACCCCGGCAAGGTAAAAATAGGAGTTTTTATAGCAAATGATAAACAGGCTGACGGACTATGAGAGAAACTGAACTGATTTCCATTGCCATACATTCGCTACTGAATCACACATCAACATTTTCTTTTTCTGTGTGTTGCTGTCCACCTCAGACTAGCAGTTTTTAAGGTGCAGAAGCATCTTTCAAATATATGCATCTAACTTAATGATCAAGTTTCACACACTAGTGTCACATGCGTTAATTTACATCACCTGCCCATCAAGAGCTGTGTTAAATACCAGCACTCATTGAAACTGCAGAATTCTTCTGAAATTGCAGCACTTCCAATTCATAGAACAAAGGGGTGCTTACATGGTTTATATTACTAGATATAATTTTCTGAAATAAGAAAACGAAAAGAAATGAAAAAAAAACCCCCCACATTTGAAAGAAGTTGCTGCACCTGCAAAAACACTCTTTAAGCTTACTATGAAATACAAAAAAGTGCACCCTTCTATATCTACATATAAAACATATTAGAAATAAAACTTGTGTAAAATGTTTGCTGTGCAAACTATAAAAACAGTCAAGTCAGTCCATTCTTGCCACACTCTCTTGCTTCCTACTGCAGAGAATCGCTGTTATCCAAGACCAGCCCACTGATGTTTGTTGTTGAGAGGTCTCCTCCATCATCTTCACCACTGTCTACAGACTCATCCTCACTCTGCCCTGCCATCATAACTTGCTGAACAGCCAAAGTAGCACCATCAGATGACAAAGACTGGAGACTGTCTACATTCATGTTGACTGGAGCTGTAATTGTTACAACAGCACCTGCAGAAGCACAATTGTAGCACTTTAGCATCTTCTCAGCTTCTAATTTTAAGTAATTAATATATAGATAATAAATATATATCAATTACTTACATTATTATTAATATTATATTATATAATTATAAATAAATATATAATTTTACNTAGTATATTATAAAATTATAAATTTTATTTATTTTTTTTTAAAGGGTCTTCTTTTTTCCCCAATCAACAGGAAGAAAACCTAAGGGACTACATTACAATAAAAGCCATAGAAGTTCCCAAACACTTCAGTATCAGGAAATGCCAGAAATAAGTTGGCCAGGAATCTTAAACTTAGCTGTGTTATGGACACTCATTACAGAAATTCTCCAATCAAGTAATCACAAGGCCATTTCTGCAAAGTGTTCTAGCTTAATTCATTGCAGAAAAAATGGGAGCATTCATAGAGATTCAAGGTAACTTAAATGGATAAAACTGTTGTCAGTTACATTTCTCTGCAAGTCAGTGCTGCACAATGATCTGTATATCTAGAAGAGACAGATGCTGGCTCACTCCCTCCAGCAACAGCAACTGCATGGCAGTGGGTGGGGAGTCAGGAAACTGCAACTGCAGCCCAACACTGCTGATCAAACAGCACACCACTGCCATGCATGCACATACTAAGAGAACTTACCTGCACATCTAATTTCTGTTTTTTCAGAACTTTTGAAACCAACCAACAGTCTCTCAGCATAAATTCCCATGTGCCCACACAAGACAGAACATTTTTAGAGAGGGAGTAATTTTTGTTACTTTTTTGCAGATGAAAACCACATTTATACTGAAATATCAAGAAGTTCCCCTCCCCCAAAATGCATCTCCATTTCCCTGTTACAAAGGAATGAACTGTATTCTCTGTGGCTTAGGAGCTGCCCTTACCATCTGACATTGTGAGCTCGTTAGATTGCTGCTGAGCAACTCCTGAGGCAATGGAGTCAGGCCAGAACCTCTGAACGGGTCTGTTCTGAGCTGTTTTCTTCTTTGTTTTTGGAGTTTCAGAACAACTGGAATCCAGCATTGGCTGAAGAATTCGCCTTCTAGCATTGATGAACCTGAGCACAATCAAAGGCAAGAAGTCATTAATAACCAGTCAGCTGTAAATCCTCTCTCGGATTCACAAAACATGCAGCAGGAAAAACAAACCAAAACAAAAGGAGATATAAAACCTTCTCCCTACTGTCTTGGCTTGACATTCTTTTTAATGTGCAAAACTGCTCCTACAGCACTGGGATTCTTTGATTTTGGCAAGCAAAGTAAGAAAGTACTATCATTTTGCTGCTAGCAGCATCCCCCCCAACCCTGCCTCACAAGGGGAAGATCTCCAGACAGCATGACAGATGTACATTTCAAGATCTTATTAAAAACTAAGCACCAGAAAACTTGCTGACAGCACAGCTCAGAAAGCTGATACTCCTCTCATCAGGGTTCACTGCAAATCTAGCCTCTGCCTAACCTAGTTTGTTTGGTCTGGTTTCATGTCTTTCCTTAAGCTCCTGCAATACTTATTTTATAAGGCTCCCTGGCTTTCCAGGGGCTGGTTCCTGATCCAGGACACCACAGAAAACACATTTTTCAGATCTTTCCAAATCGTTTTCACTCCCTGATTTTTACTTGCTTATTGTAGGATGCTAATTGCTGCCCTCCCCCTTTCTGCTAGTGAACAAGAAAATGCTTAAAGCATGTCTCACTTAGCTCCCAGTGGTTAACAGAATCTATTTCAACATAGCTAGCCTTAAGAAGCAGCTGTGGCTGAGGACAGCATCCCTTGTTAAATCTGACAGATTACATCCAGGACCTATTTTTACCTGCAAGAGAAGGAAACAGGCTGCAGCTGGAAGGTCCACATCACGTAATGCAATGCTTGGCAGAGACATTAAACAGATCCCAGCACCACAGAGTTTCACTACTACCATGTCACACAGGTATAGTTACACTGGCACTTTTGTAACTGGTGTACTGACCCTATCTCATTTCCCCACTGGACACCTCTGTAGCAATGCAGCCAGTGCCCTCTGAAATCTGAGAAAGATCTCTGTTGGACTTAGTTGTAATAACTTTAGGACCCAATACCCAAAGCATCAGAGGATGCAGGTCTGCACCTCCCTTCTGCAGGGGTAGGTGTGTTACCTTAAACCTCTAGTGATGGTAAGACTTGCTAAAACATGTTGAACCATTAACTAGAGTAGTTGAGGTACTAGTGGTCTCTTTGGACATCACTGCTCAGAGGACAGCAAACTCTGACACAAAAGCAAAATGAGTATCTTGTTGAGAGTAACCCAAATATTTGTAATCATGATTACCAGAAAACACTTATTAGAGCTTCTGGTCATTAAAGACTGGCAAAAGCACATTGCTGGCTCATGGTTAACTTGTCCACCCAGACTCACAGGTCCTCCATGGAGCTGCTTTCCAACCTGTACTGTGTACTGGTGCATAAGGTTATTCCTCCCCAGGCTGTACACTTGTCCTTGTTTAACTTTGAGTCCTCTCCACCCAAGTCTGCAGCCTGTCCAGGTCTTGTTCAATGCCAGCACAGCCTTCTGGTGTCTCAGCCACTCCTCCAGTTTTGGTATCACCAGCACACTTGCTCAGGGTATGGCTCTATCCCCCTGAACAAGACTGGATGCCAGCCTGACCCCTAGGGAACACCACAGATCACCACCTGGAACGTGTGCTGCTGATCACAACCCTCTGAGTTGTCATTCAGCCACTTCCCAGTCCACCTCCCTGTCTGCTCACCTAATCCACATCTCCCAAGCTCACCTATGAGGACTTTAGAGACTGTCAAAAGCCTTGCTTCAGTTCAACACCAGATGTTCAAGTGATGTTCTTAACTATTTGTAAGCATATGCAGACAATGACAGACATTGAAGTTTTTGCTCTTACCAGTTGTTAACTTGGAGTAGTGTCAGATTTGTTTGTGCTGCAATCTGTTTCTTCTCATCCTCTGTTGGATAAGGATGCTAAACAGGACAAAATAAAGCAAATTCAAAAGGCATAAGCTTGTTTCATCTCCTCAAAAATAAAGACTCTTTTACTACAGCTGATTAAAGCTTCTAGATTAAGACCATCTGACTCATTAAAACCCCAAAATTTAGAAACCTCACAAACTTCTATAGATAAAAATCATGTAACAAAGAGCACTTTATTACTCAAAGCTGATTTTATCCTTCAAAGTCTATATGATATCATTAAAGTGCTGATGTGTAATTCAGAAGAAAAAGCTTCTCATGGCTGACAGTCTTTATTAAACAGTGTGCTCCTGGGGCAACACAGCATGTGAGAAGATCTGATTGGTTATGCTGCCTAAAGGCAATGTCATATGAGAATAGTGACAGCACTGGGATAGATAAAGCTGCTCTGAACTGAGTGGATGAAGAGAGTGCACATAGCATAGGAAACATACATGCACTTTCCCTGCATCATGTCTGCTGTGAGCTACTTGTATATCACCAAATATCTATCAACAATGTGATGTAACTTGAGACCAATTTATCTTTTCAGGGCAAGTATTTATGTCAAGGCAAGTATGCAAGCACAAGTAGATAGTAACACACTTGCTACACCTTAAAAGGATTGTTGGAAAGGAGATAAAGCCAGACAATTTGAAATCCTTCTCTACAAAAAGTCAAAACAAACCCAACAAACCACCATAAAACACAGATAAAACTGTTTTTCCTTGTGCTGTGATCCAGGCTGTGGAAAACATTAAGCTCTCAACACAGTGCAGTGAAGAAAGATCTCTCTTAGAAATGTTTATTGAGATCATAAAGTACAAATGTAATATACTTACTAAAATAATAATAAAATCAGCTGTCATTAGACTGTGGAACCACTCCAAAAGACTTCAGGGAAAACTGAACTGAGATTACACAAATGATGTCAGAATAAATTCACCTTCTTTATGAAGCAAAAATCATAAGAAACCACATAAAAGAGTTACATAAAAACCTGTGACTGCTGATCATGTCCAGTCCTTACCCCTATGTGCTGAAAAAGCCAAGATCTCATCACATTTGTAGCATGCTTGGGAAGAACTCCTCTTTTATTTTTTGATGAGCCATCATCTTGATGCAAGATGCCTAGATCTTGGTTTAATTGCAACTGAAGCTGCACATAGAATTTTAGAAGAAATAAAGCAGTTAACATGGTAATAGCAGTGTTCTGTATCAGTGTATAAATAACTCATTTATAGAGGGAATGCAATTAGGCCTGAGGCATGCTGATTACAAAATGCTACTTTATTTGCTAGGGAAGATTGACAATAGCAGCTCTCCAACAACAGCATTCCAAAACACTTTTTTCTAGGGATAACACTTATTAGATTTCTATAGTTTTCACATTTTCTGTACCTTCCATTCTAAGAATTACATCTGTTCTCAGGCTGTGTTTGTGTTGTTTTGTCACACAGCCAAATGCTCATGTACTAGAACTGAGAATAAATCCCACCTATGTAGCACAGATCAGTTTGTGACCCTCTGTACTCACCTGTGCTACCCTAGGGATCTGATTGCCTTGTCACCCCATGCAGGCATTGGCACATGTGAAGAACAATTAAAAACACAGTGATCATATACTCTGTGTGCAAACATGAACAACTATGGAGCATGTAAAATAGTACTGATTAAAGACTAAAGTTCATTAGTATGCTAGGGATGGAAATAAAGATGTTAAAGGCCCTGCTAAACAAATGCATCAAAATTCTCAAAAGATCAAGATATACACAGTAGAATCCTTAATTCACTTTACAACACTCTATTTTCCAAATGTTTGTATTTCTTTCTCACTTTTGCTTTCTTTTTCACTTCCTATGGATATGTCAATTCATTTGCACAGCACTTACCTGAAATTTAGGGAACACATTCTTAAATACTTATGCAGAGACAAGAAACAGCATTAAGCTGCATAGGAGATTATATTTAAATTATAACTGAAATAACTCTAAATCAGGTTTTCCAGACAATATGGAAGAATTTTTTCAAGCCAGTCATTACGTGTCTATCTTGTATGAAACAAGTTTTAATTGAGGTTTATGCTGTCAAATTACAACAAATTCATGTTAGGAGAATAGTTTTATTTATAGAATAATGTTTTACATTCCAAATAATCTGCTTGTATATGGAGGCTTTATAATGAACTTTTAATAGCTCTTCCCAGTATTTTTCTCCTACCTCCACAGCATTATGAAATACTGAAAAAGAAGAATTTTGAAGAAGAATTTTCTGGGNATCCTTCAAAGTCTATATGATATCATTAAAGTGCTGATGTGTAATTCAGAAGAAAAAGCTTCTCATGGCTGACAGTCTTTATTAAACAGTGTGCTCCTGGGGCAACACAGCATGTGAGAAGATCTGATTGGTTATGCTGCCTAAAGGCAATGTCATATGAGAATAGTGACAGCACTGGGATAGATAAAGCTGCTCTGAACTGAGTGGATGAAGAGAGTGCACATAGCATAGGAAACATACATGCACTTTCCCTGCATCATGTCTGCTGTGAGCTACTTGTATATCACCAAATATCTATCAACAATGTGATGTAACTTGAGACCAATTTATCTTTTCAGGGCAAGTATTTATGTCAAGGCAAGTATGCAAGCACAAGTAGATAGTAACACACTTGCTACACCTTAAAAGGATTGTTGGAAAGGAGATAAAGCCAGACAATTTGAAATCCTTCTCTACAAAAAGTCAAAACAAACCCAACAAACCACCATAAAACACAGATAAAACTGTTTTTCCTTGTGCTGTGATCCAGGCTGTGGAAAACATTAAGCTCTCAACACAGTGCAGTGAAGAAAGATCTCTCTTAGAAATGTTTATTGAGATCATAAAGTACAAATGTAATATACTTACTAAAATAATAATAAAATCAGCTGTCATTAGACTGTGGAACCACTCCAAAAGACTTCAGGGAAAACTGAACTGAGATTACACAAATGATGTCAGAATAAATTCACCTTCTTTATGAAGCAAAAATCATAAGAAACCACATAAAAGAGTTACATAAAAACCTGTGACTGCTGATCATGTCCAGTCCTTACCCCTATGTGCTGAAAAAGCCAAGATCTCATCACATTTGTAGCATGCTTGGGAAGAACTCCTCTTTTATTTTTTGATGAGCCATCATCTTGATGCAAGATGCCTAGATCTTGGTTTAATTGCAACTGAAGCTGCACATAGAATTTTAGAAGAAATAAAGCAGTTAACATGGTAATAGCAGTGTTCTGTATCAGTGTATAAATAACTCATTTATAGAGGGAATGCAATTAGGCCTGAGGCATGCTGATTACAAAATGCTACTTTATTTGCTAGGGAAGATTGACAATAGCAGCTCTCCAACAACAGCATTCCAAAACACTTTTTTCTAGGGATAACACTTATTAGATTTCTATAGTTTTCACATTTTCTGTACCTTCCATTCTAAGAATTACATCTGTTCTCAGGCTGTGTTTGTGTTGTTTTGTCACACAGCCAAATGCTCATGTACTAGAACTGAGAATAAATCCCACCTATGTAGCACAGATCAGTTTGTGACCCTCTGTACTCACCTGTGCTACCCTAGGGATCTGATTGCCTTGTCACCCCATGCAGGCATTGGCACATGTGAAGAACAATTAAAAACACAGTGATCATATACTCTGTGTGCAAACATGAACAACTATGGAGCATGTAAAATAGTACTGATTAAAGACTAAAGTTCATTAGTATGCTAGGGATGGAAATAAAGATGTTAAAGGCCCTGCTAAACAAATGCATCAAAATTCTCAAAAGATCAAGATATACACAGTAGAATCCTTAATTCACTTTACAACACTCTATTTTCCAAATGTTTGTATTTCTTTCTCACTTTTGCTTTCTTTTTCACTTCCTATGGATATGTCAATTCATTTGCACAGCACTTACCTGAAATTTAGGGAACACATTCTTAAATACTTATGCAGAGACAAGAAACAGCATTAAGCTGCATAGGAGATTATATTTAAATTATAACTGAAATAACTCTAAATCAGGTTTTCCAGACAATATGGAAGAATTTTTTCAAGCCAGTCATTACGTGTCTATCTTGTATGAAACAAGTTTTAATTGAGGTTTATGCTGTCAAATTACAACAAATTCATGTTAGGAGAATAGTTTTATTTATAGAATAATGTTTTACATTCCAAATAATCTGCTTGTATATGGAGGCTTTATAATGAACTTTTAATAGCTCTTCCCAGTATTTTTCTCCTACCTCCACAGCATTATGAAATACTGAAAAAGAAGAATTTTGAAGAAGAATTTTCTGGGGGGGACGAGGAGAACAGGCACCCTTGGCTTTTATTTTCCACTTAAAAAATTAATTCAGAGGTATAAAAAGCATTTTACTTAAAAAAAAATAAATAAATTGGTCTAGGAGCATAACTTTACACATTTCTTTCTGAAAGGTTTCTGAGGACAGAACTGCAGGTGTTCTAGGGAAAAATATGGGCAAGTACATATATATTACTACCAATAATAATAATAAATTAGACAAAAATACTCTAAACACTTTCAGTTGGAAAGTGAAAAGAAAGAAGAATAGAAGACATCAGTGATTACCAGAAGATTTTATGTTGTGGAGGTAGCAGCTCCTCATTCAATTTTCAATTGGCTCTGGACTCTTGGAAGATTTAATTTACCACTTCCAGAACAAGAGGTAACTAGCAAGGTTTTCTGTAACTGAAGATGGTCTAGTCTTCATGTTTCCAGTTCCAACTCTTAAAAGCCTACCCCCCAAAAAGTGCTTATGTTTTAGGGTATGATATAATGAGCACAATGTGTGGGATTCCCATAGTCTGAACTGAGTATTTGGAGGAGTTTCTAGCAAAATCCTTCTCAACATACATAAATTCTGAATACATGTAGTTTCATGGTAATAGTAATTGCCATCATGATAAAAAGTCAAATTTCTGACAATAGCAGTGTGGCACCACAATGCAGTATAATAGATTATATAAATATAATAAAAGATTAAATTTAATAAAATAATAAATAATATTTTTNTCCATGTACTTACACTTTTCTGCCATCAGTAAAAACCAAGATATTTAGTAAGTAGAGACTGTGCTGACCTGTTGTAGTCAGGGAGATGTGTCTGGGACATTATTCTGCATTACACAACTTGAACTCCCAGAGCAGTGCTTGCATTCACTCTGCATCAGCTGCCACACAGTGCACACATAGGGCATCCTGATAGTGCCTCATTTAAAACAAACCTCTGAAAACCACTGAAGCCCATGAAACAAACCTGAGAGTTCTGGATCCGAATAGTCCCAGGTGACAGTGCTTGTGTCACCACTTGTCCTTGTGGAGTGACCACAGTGACTGGCTGATACACTGTACCCCCTAACACAAAACAGCAACAAAGAGCATAGGTAAGTAAAATTCAAATGTAATTCTCTTTCAACACACAAACATCTCAGCACTGCAGGTAACACAGCAGCTTGGATTATATCAACCACTCTTTTTAGTAAGCATATAAAATGTGCTTTGTTACACTAATTTTTTTTCATTCACAAAAATCTAATTTAGAATTTAAAATTTTAATTTTGCTTCCCTGTATGTTATGCATTCTAAATCTGCTTTCAACAGGAAAATGCCATGACTATCTGGCTATAAAATAGTTCATCATTTTGTTTTAGCTGAGCCAACTCTCCAGCCACCAAGGGTCACAACATCAAAACCACACCTACATATGGCAATTGGTGAGGGGAGTCAGCTGGGTGACAACTACATGTTTTAGTCAACTAAGATGACAAAACTTTGGTGAATGCACAGGAGGCCCTGGGCACAAAGCACTTATTTCAGGGTAACCTCTCTGCAAGCATATGCTATAGATGCAGACTTCAATGCTTTGTTGCATTTATAGTCAAGGGTTTTTTTTCTGTTTGCTTTAAAAATCTTTCTTAGAAACAAGATAAAACATTCCAGTTCAAGTGTCATCTCCATAAATTAGTAATTTTCACCTCAAGGATTTCAGTCTTGTAGGTGTGGTTGCAAACTCAATAGAGATTGAGGGTAAATATGATATTTTCAGTAATGCATTGTTCTGTCAAACTGAACTTTTTTAATAAAAGTAGTTACACAAAATGTTTCTCCCAATATGATGTCTGTGTAACCTCCATCACATATGTGAACTTGGTGCATACATAAATTAAACAAAAATTCACAAAACTGTGAGGTGCTCAATATGTATTGTAACAATTTTTCAGTATTAGAGGTAAAACATTATTTCATTACAAACATGATTATTATTTCAGCATTAGAGGTAAAACATCTTAGAGGTAAACCACACTTAAAACTATTTTGTGTATTGTTTGCAACAACTATAAAAGGAAGCAAAATGAAGAGCAAGTTGCCAGTTTCTTTACTGTGTCCTACCTGCTACTGTTGCCATAGTTACATTTCCCTGCTGCAATGCTGATGCTGGCACCATAATCCCTTGGGGACTGAGTGTGCCTGCAATGGCACTTGGAATTTGCTAGAAAAATAAAACAATTAGTTGCTTGCATAGTTTTACCAGGGGTTGGTAGGGGGGTGGGATTGGGTTGTGGGTATTTTTTTTCTTCTTTTGAAGGAGATAAAGCATGCCCGTGTCATTTTGTCTCTAAAAGTACATTTGCAGCCTAATCACAGGATTAACTTCAAAGAGAGAATTCATTAGAGGCTCATCATTACCTACATTAACTTGCTCATTATTACCGGCCATTACCTTTGAAATCCCTCACAAATGCAACTGCTAGAAAAGACAAACTATCTTCAGAAATGCTAGGAAAGAAATGACTCTAGGTATAGAAATACTAAGAGAAACTGTTTCCAAAGGCACAATGGAAAAAGGCAGATGAAATGGACTATTGATGTTCTTATTACAAGCACAGAAGCTTAAGAACTTCAGTTATTATCTTAATTCTTTCAACTTCAAAATAATGTATTAAGTATTCCAGATACCCAGCACTTTTTATTCTACTCAGGATAGTTCTTAGTCAACTCTGACCATGCAAACTTCCACACAGTCCTTAGTATGTATGAATAATCTCTAGTCACCAAGAGGAAAATTCACTCCCTCCTATCTGTACAGAACACTGTCACACCCATATAAGCCCCATATTTTAAAAGCTGTTTTTGTTTGATTTTAGACTCTCCTTTCCACACTTCCAGATAGCAAAGCTTAAGCAAGGAGTCCAGACAGTGAAGTTTAAGCCACTGAGGTATTTCAGAATACACAAGTCAACACATAAATCAGTCAGAGGAGCATCATTCCCCAACACCAGAGATCTAGTTGGTACTCAGGTGACACTGCTCTCCTCCCAGCATCTAATAGCAGATGCACCATAATGTACTAATTGCTGTTAATTATCTGTTGTCAATTTACTACCAAAAAAATACCATTTGTTATTGCATTTAGGTAATGTCAACAGTGTAGAAACTGAGGTTCCAGTATGGAAACAGACACTGTTCATAATAGACATTTGGCCCAGGTGATATGCAATGACGTATCTCTCAAATACTGCAATTATCATCCATTGGATATTGGTTTTTTTCCAGAATAAAGATTGTGTATAAAAAGTATCAGCCATCTTCATTTTATTGAAGCAAAGTAGACTAAGGAGACCTTCTTAATAATGCATTTTTTTCTCCACTTTCATTTATTCTGTTTCCTAGCCTCCTATCAACAAAATAGCAAATCCAGCCTACTCTGAATACTTCCATTTGCTGAACTGAGGGAAAAATCTTAAAAATAAGACAAAAAGTGTCTATTTTCTAGCACATTTTGACAAAGTCTTCCATCAGGCAGTGACACACAGTTGTGCACAAAAAAAAAGACCCAAAAATATAGCTGCTTCTACTCTTCATAACTCATTCTGAGATAGTGAAAGAAACTGCAGGAATTCTAAAACTAAGAGCACCAGAAGTAGAGTTATATTTTTTTCAAGGAAATCTAAGCAAAGATACACTTACTGTATTAAAAACATACCTGAGATTGCACAGGTGAATAAGGACTTCCAGGCTCTCCACTTAATAGAGTCTCACTGTTCATTTTTGTCTTCAGGCAGGCAATGTAACGACTACAGAAATCCTTGCAGAGTTCATTAACCTTTTCTAGCTCAAGCAAATGGATACGTAGAACTTGGATGGCTTTTACCATCTAAGGAGAGAATTTAGAAAAAAAAATGGAAAG